>PNEQ01117818.1:0-45796 GCA_003012365.1 Medauroidea extradentata
CCCGTGCATTTAATGAGTAGATATTGTAGCTAAAATTTATCGGAGCAGTTTAATGTAGTTGTAAACATTGCACGACCCTATGTAAATAAAAGCACGTGGCATTATTTGTGTTTACATCGGCGGAAAGATATAAACTGGCAGGAAATAGAAATTAATCAGGGCTTTTTTGAGTGTTCACTTTATTCCGAATCACCTTTACCAATTATCGTATCGTTTGGGTTGTGTAATGGGCACAGACATACAGACTGTGTGATGTGTAACACGAAATAGGACACTTAGAGGTTGCAAAACTGTTCTTCAGAAATGTATCGGTAGTCCATCAACACTGACGTATTTGACAATTCATAAGAAGTACGAGAACATTACCGTACAAGACGTCGTTTATTACTTGGCCTGTCCTCAGGTGAGTACCTCTAAAAGGTTGACACCTAATGAAAGGCATTACATCAATAACATGCACATGATTGTCCTGGCCATTCTGGGACACCTGACATAGTCATTTATGTTTCATACAGTCCTCTTGGGCGCGGTCTACCGCAATTTTCATCATCATTATTTTATTTTGTATTTGTAACAGATATTTTTTTCTTATTTTAGACACAAAATGTGACTAAATTGGGCTCTTATGTAATTTTTTATCTCTTGTAGTTTTCGCGTAATGGCTTGATTAAGTCATATTTTGCTTGTTTCCGTTTTAACGACTACACTAAAACCAACTGATATACCAGACTCAAAAAAATCACAGTGGATAAAGACATTGCAGGCTACAATGGTATGCTCATAAAATTAAAGAATAAAAATTATTTGTATTTAAAAAAATATTGATTTTTTTTTTTTCAGTTTCAGCATTTTTTTTAATTCAAGTAATTTTTATTCTTTATTTTTATGAGCGTGTCATTGTAGCCTACAATGTCTTCATCCACTGTGATTTTTTTGAGTTTGTTATATCAGTTGGTTTTAGTGTAGTCATTAAAACGGAAACACACAAAATATGACTTTAACAAGCCATTACGCGAAAACTATGGGAGATAAAAAAATTCCATAAGAGCCAAATTTACTCACATTTTGTGTCTAAAATAAGAAAAAAATATTTGATACAAATACAAAATAAAAATGGTGACGAAAATTGCGGTAGACCGCGCCCTTAAGTGATGAGGGCAAACCTTACAATAAATGTTCAAAATGACCACTCCGTTCTACTACGCATGCACGAACACGTCGCATCATGTATCTGCAAACAAGCTCAAAAACGCCTGGTTGACCACGAACCGTTTCACATGATTCAAATATCCGACGTCGTAACGTTTCCACATCGTATATCGGAGCTGCATAAACAAGACTATTCACATGGCCACACATAAAAGTCTAATAGGTAGAGGCACGAGTATTTCGCGTATTGATTCTAGGTCAGGTTGAACGTCAATGATGTATACTTCACTGTCGTTACTGTGATAGGACGACAGATGTTCTGATACACATTTGACGACTGCAAACCTGTAATAAATAAGGAAATAAATCGTTGCGAACACACGTGGTACCTGCGTGTAAGGTTAGAAGCCATTGAATCTTCTACTGTAGCCTGTGTGTGTATAAGACTGAGAAGTCTAAGCTACTACCAGATGAATACGCGAAATAATCGTGCCTCTACTAATAGGTTTAGGTCCGGTGAACGTGGGGACCATGCAACGGGACCAGATCGACTAATCCACCTGCGATCAAATGTTGCGTCTGACACGGCGCGTACATTACGACAAAAATGTGCTGGAGCTCCATCGTGCATGAACCACATCCTTCTGCGTACAAGCACAGGCACATCCTCTAAGAGGGGTGGAAAAGTATTGATGAGGATGCCCCTGTACACTTCACCTGTTAGGAGAGGTGGCAATACTTACGGCCTCACCAAACAATCAGCCACAATCACAGTCCACAGATTGATACTACATTGCTGCTGATGTCGACTACATGTGTATGTATGTGGATTTCCGGTTGCCCACTGATGAGTGTTGCGGAAGTTAGCGACGCCATCCCTCCCAAAGGTTACTTCATCTGTAAACAAAACCGATGGAATAAAGGCTGCCATCTGACTTTGGCGAATGAACCACTGGCAGGATGTCAGTCGCGCTGGAAAATCAACAGGCGCAAGGGCTTGCACGCGTTGGACATGGTACGGGTACAAGAGCTGTTGATGAAGTACCCTCCACACTGTTGTGTGGCTAACATTTAATGTTGCCCCCACATTCCTGACGCTAGCACCTGCGTCGTCGTCAATGTTATCGAGGATGACCCCTTCCAGTCGAGGGATACGACGTGTGATAGGTAGAGACATGCAAAATTCGCGTTATCAATTTGTAGAAGACTAAACTTCACATCCCCATACATAACAGAGCATAATCTGCGGTTAAATTGGCCACGAACTTTTATGTGTTGTCATTTACGTGCGTTACGTCTCTACAGAGATTGGCCTCTCTACCGTGTAAGCATTCTACGCGGCAAGTCACGACAATATCGGCCAGCAGGAGACGTCGAACAAGCATATAGTCACTTGGAGTCTAGTCAGCTGTCAGAAAATAACGCGAATTTTGCATGTCTCTAGTGATAGGTCGCCAGTGATCAGCTGTATTCGCATCCAATGTTCCTGTCACTGAAAGTCGGTGAAACAACGAAGCAAACGTTATACGCGTTGGCTGTGTTCTGGATATTTCTCGCCATACAACCGCTTCGCTAGTCTACCAACACCGTTGGCACGACCATACATGAAAATCATGTCCGCTTTGTCACGATGCTAATAAACAGGCAATGTTCTGGTCTCCACATAAAACATTTTTACAACGATGGTTACACAAACTTAAATCACAATCGGTTGCACCACTTACAGCACTTATTCAATACATGGGACTACAATTGGCGTTGTCACGTTTTACACTGGACGTGTGAATGACATGAGCCATGATCTGTTTGCATGGAAGAATACGAATACAGGAGGTCTTGTTAAATGTGCTCCTGTGTGCCATCTGTGGTCCGTTTCGATACAGTACCTTGCATTATAAACAGCTTGGTGTACATAACGTATGTTAGCTTTGTCAGGCACGTCCATACATTTACTGCAACATTCTTTTGATGCAGTGTCACACCTTGATGTTTCAATGTATACCATATTTATTGTTGTAATGTCTTGCATTAGGCGCCAAGCTTTTCTAGATACCCCCCTGAGGGCAGGTCAAGTAATAAACGACGTCTTATACGGTAATGTTCTCGTACTTCTTATGAATTGCCAAATACGCCAGTGTTGATGGACTACCGATACATTTCTGAAGTATAGTTTTGCAACCCCTAAGTGTCATATTTCGTGTTACACATGACACAGTCTGTATGCCTGTGCCCATTACACAAACCAAATGATACTATATTTGGCATCATGCCATATTTTGGCGACACCCCATTCGTATGTGCAGCTAAGCTAAACAGCATAGAGTAATAGCAATACTGTGTACATGTGAATTGTTTTACACCACATTCGCGATGGTGGACCTTCACCTTTAACAACATGTCTGTAACTTATGATACCTAACTTTGTTATTGGCACTCTATAGCTGCAGCTAAAGCATCATTTGTGATATGACAGAAAATGGTGCGTCCTACACAATTACAACACGAGTACCTTTTTGTTCGACAGGTAACATTTCTCAATAAATCATCTTCAAATGTTCCAATATCGTGATGGTAACAAAGTTCTATGCCATTAGAGGGTAGCCACCCCTGCTATTTTCATAAGTGTGGTAGATATCGACCAGCAATTGCAGTATATCTGAAGACCCCAATAGCTTTAAGTAATAAATACAAATATATATATTGCCAATTTGTTTCTCATATGTTTGGAACATACGGTTTTAAAATTATATTTCAAAGGCTCATGAGTGTCTCAATATTAGGTTTAGGCCAAAATTGCACAATATGTTTTCGTCTTATTTTTTCGTGAGGAATACACATGCGGAGTTTGTCCCCCTATTTAAGTAACAACCTGTATATATGTAGACACGCACGATTTAGACAACTCTATTCTCTATTTGCAATGAATTCAGTTTTGACACTAAAATATTTTAATGTTTCCCATCTTGGTATTGCAAAAAAAAATTGTTTTATACAAGACAGAATAACCCCTTGACCTACTGAAATGAAAAAAATTCACACTGAAGAAAGAGTCATGGGCAACATCAAGACACGTACAAATAACCGCATTCATATGTTTTGTATTTTTTTTTTAAGCTGTAATTTGGCAATATTATTTCAAATTCAACAGGTTTTCTAAAATATAAAATTTCTTAAAGTCCTCCCCTCCTTTTTTAAAGTCTGAATGTGATTTATACTTGTTCAAGCATTAAATACTTATCATTATTGCAGTTTTTGCTCATTTAGCACTGAAGAGAAACGACTAGAACTGTACATAGCAGATATTTTTAAAAAAATTAATTTTACTTAAAAATAGTTAAGAACCAAACAGTTTATATTCACAGAAACAGTATTACTTTACCTCCATACAATGCTTGAACCAACAGCATCATTATGTTGTTACGTACGTACTGATGGTTTACGAGATATCAGTAACTGTTTAAAGTGAAAACTGCGTTTACTACGCGATGAATACTGTGATATACTTTTTTTTTTACTGTTACTTGATACCAACATTAAAGAAAACGATGGAATGCTGTGAGTCTATAATTATTATTACATTTTAGTGTCTGGTTGTCGTCTATCAAAAACATGAGACTTTAGGTTCGGCCAGCATGATGGTGTTACTATACCACTTGCTTAAACAAATGAAGTATCACAAACCCAATATTACTTATTTTATTGTAGGAATAATAATGACACCATTTAAGACACTACACAAATTCCCATGTTCCATCAAATTTACAAGGTGGAGTTCGGGCAAAAACAGAATGACAAAAATATCGCCGACTGAAAAGAAACACTGAGACATTTTGTCAACGTAAAGAAGAAATAATTACAAAACTAAGTATATAATATACAGAGTACCAAGTAATAAGTCATAAAACGCCCTGCGTGGAGTCGTTTTAAATAAATATGTAATCTTGGCTTCTTATCAAATAATTTCTAAATTTACAAGTTTGCAGAAATTGTGACTTCAAGTCAACGACTCGTTCAAACTTGAATAATTAATAGACTCTGCGCTGGGAATAAAAAAAATACATTACCGGAATAAAATATTCTTCTCGGCAGAAACGTATCAGAAGCTGTCTCATGTTTCCCTACAATTAATTTCTGGACATCGTTCCTTCAGTATTAGTTGGACAACACATTCCGGAATTCACAGATTTTAGTCGAAATTCTCCTCCAATCCTGCATAACTTTTTAAACATTCCTAACCAACTTCTCTTTTGTTTTTCGTACATTACATTTTTTTACATAGCGTTCGCATTCCAAATCTAACACTTAGAAATCTTAGCAGAATACGGTTTACAATCGATTATTCATCTACCATTATTAAAATATGTTACTTGTCGTGTTACAAATTGTTTTTGCAAACAGAATCTACAGAATTTTTTTGCTAAATATATCAATCCGTTTTGCTTAGTACGTAATGTCTCTATGCAGAAAAGTTTGGTTTCCTTGCTGCTGGTGGGCGGACTCAACGCACAATTAATAAAATGTTTTAAATTGCTGACATACAGAACTTGTCTGACGAAATAAATACTTGTTTAAGATGCGAGAGGTTCTGTGCTCGAGTACTGGGTAAGGCATGAGTGGAAAATTTGTCATTTTACATTATAATCCTGGATTTACAGTGGCACGACGTGACATGGCAATGTCGCTGCAATGAAATCTTAGTGTTGCGACAGACACGACAAAACATGTAAATAATAAATACTGTTAGAAATCCATGGCTTCGTGCACGATTTGCAAGCGCATGTGTTTACAAAAACAGAGAAAGAACTAAAAGTAGCAATAAAACTTTCTTCGGAAAGTATTTCGTATTTTAATAATTCATGCTACATCAATACTGCTTGTAAAACATTAATATACACAACAATGTTTATGTTTTCTGCGCTTATTTATCCAAAGCTACCAGCAGAACATTCCAACCACAATTACAACAACAAAATACTTTCATTTATTTTCAAGAGGAAATAGTTATCTGTCTGAAAGTTTAGTTAAAAATGTAGTTACTGAATTCGTCACAATTGACACTAACTCTCAAAATTTTATACATATTATGACGAAAAGCATCAAGGTACAGACATATTTATGTGCTAATAAAATTTCGCATTTCCACCTGGTTGGGGCACATCGACTAGTCAGTAGATCCAGAGCAACGAAAATTATATAGGCAGCGGAATGATACGAAGCGGCCAGAAAAGTAGATTCTAGCAGGGCTTTCAAAAGTGTTCGATTTAGATTAAATTGACTATAACTTCGCTTTAGACTGAACGGGCTATATCTATTTCGTTTTGCATTGCAAAGTGATGCAACATTTTTAAAGTGAATTGTTTTATTTTTTGGTTCTTTTTTCTTATGTTGGCATGCCTTCTCCTGAGATTATTTCGCTTACGATCTTAGAAAGACAGATTTTAACCGTTACCTAAGCTCCCGAAGTGGACCAGTTGTCAAACTGATTACTTCATAACCCGTTTTGCTCACCCAACTACAGTGTGACACATACTTACATATACAATAATTATAGTTTATTTTTGTAGCAAATTCTTAGTAAATTGAAACTTCATGCCTACATGTATTTGTGTGGTCATTAAATATAACAATTTATGAACAGTTATAAATTTATGGAATTATTCTTTTTAGACGAATTATGCGGTTTATCCGACAAAATAAAATAGTTACTTTCAAAACAAACCAAATTACGTGTGTAAATGAGAAAAACACAATCATGATGAAGTTCAAAACATTGTGATTATTCAACTTATGTAATCCTTAATTTTGGCAAATTTTTAATTAAATTTTTGTTCTTGTAATGAAAAAATTACTAGTGGGTATAGCCGTAAAAATGAATTCAACATAATATGCATACCACATCACCAGATTTTAGATTATTCAATTGTTGGTTTTTTAACTATGTGTAATTTGAAAAAAAAATTGATATATATATTTATTTCGTACATGATTAGCTGTAGAAAACTTATCGACTCACCTGTCTGCTACCGCACGAACATATTTCATTACACAAATAGGTACAACTTCTCGTACTGAATTTTTATACTGATTTTAGTGTTAATATATGTTTTACAATTTAGAGTACATTGTAATGAGTTTAATGTTCTCTTTGTAGCACATTTATTACTACTAATAATAATCATTCGTTTTAGTCACAACTGATTCTTGTAGTTATTCAACATCAAAGTAATTTGCTGTGGTTTTTTTTTAACAAAAAAAAAACACTTTGGTACACTCGTCAGCTTCATGCCATCGAACTTGAATACACATTTCATGTAGCAGAAGTGACATGGATATTGTAATGACTCAGAAATTGGCGTAGCAGATAAAGTCCCAGAGGCAGCCGAATTACTCGACAACATAGGAAACAAGCCTGCCAACTTAGGGGCGAACGTATCTTCTCCATAGCCGCTGATGTAACTGCCAACACGTGCAATCAGTTCGTCGTCACTGCCGAAGAAGTCGCCAAAACGTACGAACAGTTGGAAGTAGATGCGTCTGAAGATCTCGTCGTCACTGGCGAAGACAACGTCATGACGCTGGTACTAGTCGTCAACACGCACTGGCAAACAGCCACACGTGTATTTATTATATATATTTTATAAGAGGCCTGTTTTACAAAATAAATGTTGATGATGTTACGTATCCAGAATTAGCGCAATTAATTTTCAGTTATGGCAAGGTATCAATTGTTCAGAGGTTTTCAGCTTTCAGTATTCAAGGGTTTTATCATATTTGGTTATGTTCAGAAGAGTACTGTGCTTATGGTAGCCGCCTGGATAGACGTAATTTGTGCGTTCTAGACCTGAAAGTGGGTACGGAAGCAGCAAGGACTACACAGCACGCATATCACGCCTCTTCCTAGCCTCTAACAGGTGTGTAGTCTTCTCCCCGACATCTCATGTCTAGGAGACATTCCCGTTATAGTAAAGATAAATGGGTATACACATATGTAATGTACTTTGAATGATATTCCTAAAAAGACATGTCCCATGCGTGTTGAGAAGATTTCGAATAACCTTGTAACGACAGAAACTCTACACTCCGTTTGACTGGCAAGGGGGGGGGGGTGGAAAATCTTAATTTTATGTTTGTTTCTAATCAGTACTACTTTTGTAGACATTTCTTGGGGAAGTGCATTTTTCTCTTACTTCACTTTAAGGCCATGCTCTTTAGTTTGTACTGTTTTTGCGATAATTATTTTTTAAGCTTATACGAATTCAGATATAGGTCGCTCGGGTTAAAGTGAGCACTAAAAATTTAACCTTTGAAATATTTTACCAGCCATTACTGCGTATGATTCAACATTAACTATAGTTGCCTTACTGCTTGTATGGTTGGCAGCGAAATACGCAATATAGTTCCGTGTATGTTCCTATTTAAATTCAACAATACTGAAAGAATATTAACCGAAATTGACATAATTTTATTTTATATATTTAATAAACTCTGTCTTATAATATTATATCGGTTCAGACTGACTGTACATATTTTCTTACGTGCGCAAACATCAAGTGACGTGTCCAGAGTGGTTAGATATTTACCGGCGTCAGCCGTTACGCGCGGAAAGATACGAATTGGCTGAAAATAGAATTTTAGCAGGACTTTTTTTAGTGCTCACTTTATCCCGAACCGCCTATACCAAAAACCGTCCGGCAGTTTTGTTTAATATGGTCTTTAATGGGATAGCTAATTCTTTCAAAGCAAGAAATTCTACGGTTTTGGCTAAAAGTCAATTAAGTAAAGTTTATTTAATCACATAGCAGCTAAAACCATGATATTTATTGCCTAGACAAAATCAGTCAACATGGAGAGGATGATTTTAAACCAAACTGAGAATCATATGTTCGCAATCTGCTCTCTCGTTTGGACGTAACAAATTAATTTCGTTAAATAAATTTAGACTAACGAGCATGGCCATAAGAATAGAAAAATTAGTTCAAATAATATATTGTGTTTAAGATAAATTCTTAAATTTGAAAATTTTTGCTACTTTTAGAATTTTTTTTAAATACTAGCCCGTGACATGTTCTTTCACTTTGAATTATTTCGTTCAAATTTGCTGATTGGTTTTCGAGGGATGTAAGAACTGAAAACATACAAATTTTGACCTTGAAATGCAATTATGAGAAAACTGGCTGAGCTAAAAAATTTTGTAAAAGGAACATGTACTCCTAAGTAACGTCTAGAAAACTATTATTGTTTCATACAAATATAACTTTTGATTTTTGTCCTCTTGAAACATATTGGAGTGACAGTTGTTTCATTAATTTTGGTTGTTTAAAAAATGCCTTACTTAAAATATGCGACAAACTGATAATCCCTTGGTATTTGACCCATAATTATTTTGTAACAAGCCAAATATTTTAAAATCATAAATAGATGGTCGTCATATCAGAGTCATCAGATAATGCATATTATATAAAATGGTTAGGTAATTCGTAATGCTTTTATATGATTTCAAAGGTATAAAATGCGAAATTTTTATTTAATTATGTGTAAATAATGTATTTTGTAAATAAAAAATTTATTTCGAGACTAACGTTTGAGTAACTGTAAGAAATTTTAATATGTGTTACAGCCTTAGTCTTTGAGAGAAAGCCGGGACAAAGGTTTGGTTGCAGCTCGACAAGCATGAAATAACTTTTGCTTTCCAGCTCGAAGAACTACCGAACTTCAACTAATTGTTACCTAGTTAGTAAGTAATCATAAATAAGAATTTTGGTTTAGTCTGTAGATAAAATTTTTGTCAGAGTAATATGCTCTTGCTAGATTTCTATTAAACCGAAAGATTACACACCTTTTGTCGATGCTGGAGGTTATGCTATAAGAATTCATCAATATTGCAAAATATAGCTACTAAAGTTTTCAAAAACCATTTTTATAAGTATCCTTTCTACTGGGTTATTTATTCAAATAACCCTCTCAGAGCGTACGATAAATCAACTTTGGCTATTATTATTTGTATTTAAGTACAAGTATTTGTTTCAAGATTTCCTTTGTCTTTCGCGACTTACCTCACGTTGTACAATATTATATTGTAATGTAAAAAACGATTACAACAAATTCACTCTAAGTCGACAGTTAATGTTAGGAAGTTAATGTTCAGAATAAGCTTATCAGTTTTAAACTTTTAAATTAATTAATTAAATTAAACAGTTTCGCAGTGGTTTTTTATGTTGATTTCCATGTCTTTGTTAGAACAATTATTACTTGTTAGAAAATACGATGCATTGGTAACTAAATCAAATAATTCTTTTCCGTATCTTTTAAAATAAAAATTGAATTTTCTTATGGTTACTTACAACTTTATATTAAATAGCAGTCCCCCGCATCTTTGCGCGCGAGTATTATTCAAAACCTATAATATTTACTTTAACAGAAAAACATCTTTGTACGCCAGATTGGTACTTCATTCATCTAGTGTTAGAATGACAAAGCTGCTAGTTGAGCTAACTCTGCAGCAGGACAAGTAGCTATAGCTATCAACACGATAAACAGTCTAAAGTTTGTCCCTGCCACTAATAGCGACTTCACCTGGCCCTTTATTAATAGCACTGTAAAGTTGACGTCGTGGGATGGTGTCAGACTCTTAAATGTAAGAGGTTAATCAAACGAAAAACGTCTGATTTACCATGGGCACAACCATTAGTGACGGTGCCCTCAATTGCATATGTTCAAAATATTAACTTTAAGTTTAATGACATTTGAATGTTTTGGTGGGAAACGGTTTCGCGGAAACGTATTTGGTGCCCCAACCTTGAAATTAGTGAGATAATATATGTGCACTGATGTTGTTGAGGAACCTAAGTGGAAAGTGAACTGCATAATCCATTTTACTCCTTTTAAACGACTACATGCAAACTTCACTTATCCGATTTGCCTTGCAATTTTTTTGTGTCAGAACAGAACGTTCGTACGCAGTTTTTAACGGAGTTCGAGCCCTAGAACATCCAGGAATGAGGACCTGAGCTACAAACAATTGCGTCACGTAACGTAGAAATAATTAATGTAAACAAATTTAATTTAAAAAATAAAATATTCATGTCCTGGGCTCATAGAGGTTGCATGCACAACACCACGTCTTGATAGGTTACTGTGGAGTGGAACTCCGGTATTATTTATTTATCGCTGGTCGTACTTGCTTTTCGGATCGTCTGACTTGAAAGTTTACAAACTTAATTTTATTCTTAATAAACATGTTATCTTATAAAGTAAAGAAATTAGCATATAAAATTTTTAATACTTACCTAAGCATCACACTGACGCGAACAACACCTCAACATCTCCACTGGTTAGATATCGTGGGTTGAAGGAAAACAAAAATTGTGCTTTTTCACCCATTTGGGTGTCGAATTTCGAAACATTTTTATCTTACACCTTATACATTCGTATAAGTATCCAATTGAAGTGCAAATCATGACGGTAGTCCGTTTAGTCGAGTCAAAATCGATAATTCATTAAAAAAATACATTATGACCCCTACTCAGTACTGAGAATACGAATTTCGAAAAATCTTAAAACCGTTTTGCGAACATTTCTGTATTCATCATCTTAAGCAAAAATTAACTGTATATCTTTACGGGTTCAATAGATATCGAGGATTTATCTAAAACACATTACAGGTCTTTTCACCTCCTAAGAGAGTGAATTTCGAAAAACCTTTGCATCGCGATGTAGAATACTTTATCGGTGTCTTGTGACGTGAAAGACATGACAATAGCCCACTGGGATCAAGATATATCGACGATTAATTGAAAACACATTTCACCAATTTTCACCCCTTTTCACCTTCTTCGGATGGTAAATTTCGAAAATTCGTGAAATTGGTTTTCAGTTATTTGAGTAAGCATCATTATTTTACAAAAATCTCGTCGCTACATAAAAATCAATGGGACCGATATTTATCGATTGTGGATCGAAAACATATTTCACCCTCTTTTTTTAACCTCTTAGGGACCGAATTAGGAAGATATATTTTAATGGTATTTGGAATATTTTAAAAGCATCATTCTAAAGCATAAAACACTTCGATATCGCGATTGTTTCGATAGGTATGGAGGAATAATCGAAAACATATATAATGTATTTTCACCCTCTTAACTAAATAATTTCGAAACTGCTTGGAATCCTATCTTAGACGTTTGTATACGTAACCGAGTGACGTAAAAACACGACGATAGTCAATTGCGTTTCAGAGATATAGACGTTTCATATAAAACACATTTTGCTCGATTTTACTGCTTGGAGGTCGAATTTCAAAAAATCCTAAAACTGCTTTTGGGGTATTTACGTAAGCAATATTTTGAAGTGAATGCCAACTCTTTATCCCGAAGGGTTCGATAGATATCAATACTTAATCGGAAACACATTTAAGGTCTTTTCACCCCCTTAAATGTTGAATGTCGAAAAATCCTTAAATTGGCTAATATGTATTTTTATGAGTGTCTTACTAAGGTAAAAATCACAATGTTAGGCCGTCGGGTTCGAGCTCTATCGACGTTTCTGCGGAAACACATTTCACCACTTTTCATCCCCTTAGAGGTCGAATTTCTTAGTGCTCGCATACGACCTGAGGGGAAACCCCACAAAAAATATCACGATTCTAGGTCCAGTGGTTTGGGCTGCATTTTGATATGTCAGTCAGTCAGCGTTCATTTATAAGTATCTATATAAATAAACAAATAAATATATATAGGCTACATATAAGTTTTTAAATGGCAGCTATTAAAAACATCCATTTTACAAAGGCTGAAGTAAATTACATTTTTGTTTCATTCTGCACACATTTATTGAGTTGTGGCCTTCAATTTGATTTCGTTTATTTCTTCTGAAAAATTTTTATGCATACTTTTGGTGCTCTTAAGTGATGAATTTTTGTAGGTATGGACTTTGCAACGAAGCAACGAATTCATGGTAAGTTAAAATCAACCGTCTTAGTTTTTTTTAAGAGTACTCAATATAAGTACCGGTTGTTCAATATTACACTTTTCAATTAAAACCAATTCCATTTTTTGTTTTAGTAAAGTGGAAGGATTTAATTAATTCTTTAAACATTCATGATCAATATGAATTATTTAAATTTATTCTCAAAATCGTTTTTAAAATAATTTCTCCTATGAAAATATTTGTAAGATTAAAGAAATGTAGAGAGTAGCTGTCGTTGAGAAAACTCCTACAACGCCAATGCAATAAAAGGTGAATGACTGTTGGTGAATTTATCTATCCATTCGTTATCAATTACATTGGCTGTTTTGTTTTTCTGGCTTTAATCTTTCAAGTATTTTTATAGGAAATATTAGTTTCTAATTTTTCGTCTGTTTTAAAACATGGTTTGCAAAAATACTTTTATTTAATATTATTTTATACTCTTTAGTCTTCTACGTGTTAACTTTTGCAGTCTTTTGTTTCAAAAATGGAGAACGCTAAAACAATTATTTACATTTTGTTAATATTTATTTTTCACAATTATTTTTCTGAATTGTTATTCAGTTCTGAGCTGTGTTTAAGGTTTCAAGTCTCTAGCTCCTTCGTAAGTTAATTTTAATATAAAAAATTTTTAAATATAAATGGTTTTCGCCGTTTTTTGTATTGCTTTGTCCTCCAATTCTAATCTATGTTTATTGGTCCAATTCTCTAACTTATCTGTAAGTTTTTTTAAAATTCATTACAAAATTTGTACCGAACAGATATACAGTTAAAAAATTTGAATTGCCATTCAGTTCTGAGGCATGTTAAAGGTATTAACCTCGTTGTTACCGAGCAGACATACAAACAGAGAAGAGAGCGAGTTAATGAAATCGTGTTAGTAAACCGAATAAAGTACAAATATATTCCGTGTACTTCATTTAAATCAGATGAGAACAGCACTTTTATTATACTCATACCCAAGAGATAAAAACAAAGCAAGTTAAATGATGGGAACTGAAATACAAATATTATGTGAAATTCTGTATTACCAAAGGTATTAGTTACTCAAACTAAAATTATTTCACCGTAGATCCCGTTTATCTTCTTTTCGTCAGAAGATTTGTTGAAAAATGAACTTCTCTCATTTTGAACGTAAATATGCTGCTCTATAATGATTACCCAAATACCCTACTATTGTAATTTCGATTTTAACACTTTAAATCTTCATAATGGTAACTATACGTTTAGACTAAATGTTCATAATTACGTATAGTAAATGAAAAAAATTTAGCGTTTCACAGACAGTGAACAAAACAAAGCATACACTATTATCTTATTATTAACAACCAGTGTAATGCTCCACATCAATTATTGCGTCATATTGCTGTACTTGTGTCAAATACCTACGCAAATGGGTTACGTTTAACTCAGTGACACAAAACTAATTTTTCGTTTCAATTTGTTGCCATTGAAGAAAATTTCGAATTATTTATCTGTTTATTTTAACAGAAAATGTTTTTAGAGCATGAAAGTATATTAATGAACTTACACAATTTTTTCGTACACTTTCTCAAGAACACATAATACGAATGTAGAGTACTGTTACGGAATGTAAGTTATGTTTAATATGTTGTGACCATTTCTCTTAAAATAATATTTAGATTTAATGATAAAGAGGGATACGTTATCTGATCGTTGATGATAAAACAGGAGAAAAGTAAATTGTATTACTTAAAACGGTACACAAACCATCGTGTATTTATTAAAACAAAACCCACCGTCTCACAGCATGTTGAGAGGGAAGTGTGAAGAGTAACATAGGTATTGTGACATATCACTGTCTCTTTCATGCCACTGATTTTATTTTAATTATTTTATTGGCCAGACACCCCGGCCTAATATGGTTTTGCTGTAACATATTTTATTTTAACTGGAATTTAGTATGTTCGACTTAAATTGTCACTTTGTTCTGATAATGCACTTCATGTACCAAATTTGTCAACCAGCCAAGTGTTTTACTCCACTATATTTTTTCTTAGACAGGAAACAGTGTGTGTATTTTTTTGTTTGTTTGTTTTTCAAAAAGTTCTACTAAAAACTGTAGCTTGAATGGACGTGTAGTGCATGGACCACTTCAAGATTTGATGTTTATTTCTCCCTGAAGTCTCCAAGTAACTTCTATATGCCTCAGATAAGCTTTCTGGAGCTTTATTTCCATGAAGGAAATATTTTTGTTCTATAACAAAGGCAGTAAGAAGTCGTTTAATGGTATGTAGAAATCCTGTATTAATCATCATGGAGTCATCATACATCACCGCTAGTCAAGCTGACATATCTTAGAATATTCCATTAAGTCTGCTGGACTACATATCTTACACCCACCAATACTCACAGCTGAACTTTTGCCAAAAATATTAACAATGAACACTAAGTTTAAATGAATTTGATTTCACGTTAACCTGGCTGATTTTTTTTATCCTAGTAATTATTGCTTATGTTTCAGCTCTTATTTTTTCCAAACAAACATTGAATAATTATATATTAAAAGCCATAGCAAATTATTTTGACATTTATTTTCATTTTTTTACGATGTGTTCAGGTGCTTAATACTCTCATATATTAACCTATTTTATTTGTTGCTGGTGCTAGCAGACTTGTATTAGTATAGTATAATTTTACCTATACATGTATTTTGGAATTCACACACACGTCGTGTACATGTTATCCACAGCATTGATAACGTACGTGTACCGGCGTTATTATCTACGTGGTGCCTGTAAGAAAAATAGACGGGTACTACAGTATGAAAAATAAATGTTAAAGTTCAGGACTAAGAATTATTGTAGACTATCACAACATTCTAGACTAACTGAGAATTAACAAGTTGTTTGGACTCTTGGTCTAAAGTGAGAAGCTTCATATATTAACATTGACTGTTGTCTTCTGTTCCATAGTAATTTGCCGGGAATGGTCTCGAATCCTCAGCAGCTATTAAGTCTTCAGCTCTAAGTTCCGCTTCGTCCTTCTTCAGGACAAAGGACTTCTCTGCAAGGAAAAGAAAGAACACAACTCGTTCAGATGTAAACAAACTGAATACGGAGCAAACACTTTTTAATTGTACCTCACATTTTATTCTAGGAATATAAAGAAATTTGCTGCTGCAGTAACATATTTTATAATATTACATTATTGTTTGTTATAATTCCTTTTTTCATATTTTTAATCTTTACAAGACAAAAAACCAATTTTTAGAAATCTGCTCAAGCTGACTCAGTAATGAAATAAATAAATTTTATTTAGCAATGTATTTACCCACATAAATTTTTATCATATACCTATTTACAAAAATAAATTTAAAATACAAAATATTGAAAGGGAAACGAATTTAAAAACTGAAATTTGGAATAAGCTTACAAAACTAACGAGAGTATTTGTTGACTTAAAGTAGTAAAATGTTAATGAAAGCTATGTACTTAATCTATGGACTAAATGATAACTTTACATTACTCTAAAATCTAGTGTGGTTGAGCAAAACTAATAAGTTGGGAACCACATTCGAAAGTTCACGGGTATTATTTCCAGTTACGGGCTGTCATGGTTATTGTTTATGTTTTCTAAAGATTGCCAAAATATTTCCAGGTGAATATTGGGATGGTACCTTCACAAACTCCATTGCCGAATCCTCTTGCAGTTCCTGATTTGGTGAAATTTGTGTGTAACTATCTTTCCTGAAATTGCTGTCAACATGAGATTTTACGTGACTTTATACTCCACCGTATGACCACCTGTAACTAGATAGGCTGTACATCTCAGAATCATTTTAAATATTCCAATATAAAATAATGAATGAGTGGTCAGTGCTTAACATCGAGGTCGTTAGCGCTGGGGAAGGGTAACAAGAGGTGAGCATGGCGTAGCGCCGGAATGAAAAGGCGGGAGATCCCCGAGTGTACTGCTTGGTGGAATTCCCCCAAACTTTACCAACCTAGGAGGTCCAGGAAAGGGAAACCAATAGGGTAAACAGACCAAGACAGCTTCTAGGTCAGCTAAGCAAAGAGAAGGGAAAACAGTACTAATGTGGACACAAGTTATTAGAGGTCAGAGAAAGGGCCTTTCCTTAACACTTCACATTAAAGATAATTAATTTAAGATACCAGACAAAAAATTAATTTTATTTTAATTTAGGAGCATGAGAGCCTTTGAATATTAAACTTTATGAAATGAGTTAGGTCTAGTAAATAAAATTGTAATAAGAATTCAGAAAAAAAATCATATTTTTAATACCTTGATTAGATAACAACAATAAAATCTTTGCATAATGAGTATTTGGTGTATGTAGATTAATCAATACGGTACATTAACAAATCAAGAAAAGCATGCATGGCTTAAGAATATCATAATAAATAAGTTAAACAAAGAGATCCCCAACAAAAAAAAATGTAATAACTTACATTTTAACTTTACATATTTTAACAAATTTTCAATTTTCGTTGTTTAATTATTTTGCAGAGGTTATGATCAAATATTAAATAAAGTTTCAAATTTGAATAATTAGTGCTGTGTGTACATCAAGTAGTTAGGACGAGAGAAAGAAAATAAATATATAGGCTGTCCTTCATGGGGACACTCTTGCCACCACCGAAAGATGTTACTTCTCAATCTCGCCCATGGCTACCGATGACGGTACAGCAAAAGGACGACTAGAAATAATGTTACTTCTACATCGGAAGATGAAGACAAGCCAAATCCCGCAAATACTGGATAGGCTTCCTTTCCTTCCACATTGAACAATATAACACTAGGGCGCAAAAGGTAATCAATTGAATAAACTCACCCTAGGCGGAAAACTTGTCGGATTACGACATTACAAAACGACAAAATGCACTAAGCCTTTGGTTGATGTTCACGCCATGATGTGTAAGGAACGAGGTCGAGACAAAGGAATGTCTAGAGGTTATAGGCCGGCATAGAGTCGTAGCTACTTTATGTTACCAAAATAGTATTTCGACAGTATCGAACAATACTTCCTAACATACTATTTTAAAACACACACGTGTTTTAATAATCAAAACATGATATTTTTAATTTAAATTTTACCAATAAAAATTTGTTTTGATTCATTTGAATGAAAACAAAAATGATCAGATCATGATTAAAGTTGGTCAGAAGTATTACACAAGAACTGTTCCATAACTATACAACACTGCATTAACTGCATATAAATAATTGCCTGAAATTTTCTTTATAAAATAATAAGCAGTTTACTCTTATTACAATTTCATCGAAGATTAAAGGAATAAACAATGCTGGGATGGAGTAACTTTGCCAAAATAAAAATAAATATCTAGTTACCACTACGAATAGACGAACTAGACAAAGAAAATAAACAAACAAATGAGCATGTGCCAACAAACGGCACACCAGCCGACCAGCGGCATCGTCCGGCACGATTCCCACATGCAAAAATCCGGGGACCGACCCCACTGGGAATCGAACCCGGATCGCCTTGGTGGAATCGTCTAACCATCCGGCCACCGCGGCCCTTAATATAAAATTATGTAATAGGTCTAATCACATGACAAATGTGTGTGACATGTACTAGTACGAAGCACAAGCATTGGGAGGAAAAGTGTTACAGTATCCATCGATTTGTCTACATCCTGTTCATTTATTCTCGATAGAGACATCATGAGTAGAAAGTTTAATTTTCGGATATTGACAATTATGCCTTTTAAGGGTTTTTCAGGATATGTGTAGACAGTGTGCGTGAAAGGTAGTACTAACCTGTAAGTTAGCGTGAATATAAATTACAACTACTTAAAGCCGACTATAAAGTTTTACAGACGTACGATGTCACTTACCACTGCCAGTTTCTACAACGCACAGCCAGTAGGAAATCCACTTGTCTTCTGAGAATCCAAGTACGTCCCACATTATAACTGAAAGTAAAATAATATAAAAGTTTTACCTAGAAATCAGTAAATACTGTCTAGTACTCTCACTATAATAACGAAAAAGGTGATTTTTTACATCCTGTTGAGATATTGCCTATCAAGTTGGACAGCGAGAGGTTCGAGCGGCAATCAGGTCAGCGTTGGGAAACCACGGAAGACAGCAACTCACCTCACCCCCCTCGTAGTGGCACAATAATGAGGACAAGCACTGTTACCAAGTAAACGAGGTCTGTCGTCCACCAGCTCTCATCCGATCAACAGCAGTCGAGTTCTCCGCCGGGGCTCGTTGGTCGAGCCTCAGCGGGTGCGAGCTCGTTCGTCGATGCCGTCTCCTCATCAATTCAGCTTTCGGTAAGATCATCAGATCGAGATATGAGGCAGCAACCCTCGTCTTAATATAATATATTAACAATCAGTAATATTGCGCTCCCATCCTAAATTAATAGAACACATTGTAACCTATTTTGTATTCTGAGTACCTGCCCTTCAAGTAGAGTAAATGCCAGTTTAACCATAACTGTCTTAAAGTGATTTAGCCCTAAGCAATATCTAAATATACCCACAGTGTAGCTACCATCTGAGTGAAACCCCCCAAATTAATAATAACTTATGAGTAGAGGCACGATTATTTCGCGTATTGATTCTAGGTCAGGTTGAACGTCAATAACGTATATTTCTCTCATCCTTCTGTGATTAGACGAGGACGGTTGTAACACACATTTGACGACTGCAAGCTAGTTATAAACAAAGAAACATTCTTGGGGACATCACATGCTACATGTTTATATTGTTAGAAGCCAATGGATATTAGGCTTCAGCCGGTACACGTATATAACTGAGAAATCTAGGTTGTTGCCAGATGAATACGCGAAATACTCGTGCCTCTACTTATGAGTAACCAATAATGACTTAAACATACATTTTGTAACAGTCCGTTACTAGCCAAATACGTTTTGGCACGCTCGTCCATAGACCGATATAAACGTCTTCCCAGATGTTCACCAATATATTTAGAATATTTAGTGTACACAACTAAAAACGAATATTAATGCTGAATTTAAGTGGTTGAAGACCGATGATAACCCTAGTAACAAGTATAAGTTTATAAGCTGACATAATTCGAGAGCATCCAGATCTGGGCAAATGTTTCCGATGTTAAGTCTAGACCTAAACATTATAAGGAAGTAAATTATTTAAACACTAGGGATAATTAATTCATTTTCTGTGTAACGTAAAAATCCGAAACGTAACAATATTAACGGGCACGTTGCTGCCAGAAATATCTCGAAAAAGCATTTTTAGTAGCCTAAATGATTGTAAGTTGTTCGATAATTTCTACGTTTCTACGGACAATAAAATGCAATTAAAATGTGATATGTTGTACGGACAGTACCTTTCCCTGAACACTCCATTTTATGAGTGAAACATAATTCACGTAATTTTTGATAAGCCATCAAATTACACACTGAAAACGAGACAAAAGTAATAGTGGTAAATCATTAGTATTATTTCTAGAAAACTGACTCGATGAGTAATTTTGTTCTTAACACAAATACCAAATTTAAAATGAAGCCATATACTCACGATTGTCCCAGCCATCCCTTTCACCAGCAAATCTGCCGCCTTTTCCCCTCTGACGAATATTTCCAGAATTGATAGTCGTGTTTTCTTTCCTAGAATTAGAGACCAATCCAAAACTATTTCAATATACGTAAATATGTTATTATTAGTTTCAAAGATTGTATGGAAGGTATGTAGCAGTAACAACAGCTACTCAGCGGGAAGTTAGTTGTAGAAAGTGACATGCTGAGGTATATAAATGAATTAATTAGTACATTTTTTCCCTATTAAAGTTACTACTGTACATGCTCTCATACGTGTCTGTATTCTGCTAACTTGCAGATTCTTAAATTTAACTTTTGTTATACTTTACGGCTGTTTTCCTTTAACATTATTAAATATTGAATAAACGGTTTTGATAATGATGAATTGGTTGCAAATATATAGTAGTTATTCGTTACTATTTTTACGTTTAAATAAAAACACCTAAAGAAATACTTTTATATCTCATTTCGCTTACTGTTAACTATTTAAAATATATTGAAACAATTGCATTCTGAGTACTGCCATTCAAGTAGAGTAGATGCCAGTTTAACCATAACTGTCTTCAAGTCATTTAGCCCTAAATAATATCTACATTAACCCACAATGTAGCTGCCGTCTGAGTGAAACCCCCCAAATTAATAATAACTAATGAGTAACCAAAATAACAATGACTTAAATATACATTTTGTAACAATCCGTTACCAGCCAAATACGTTTTGGCGCGTTCGTCCATAGGCATATATAAACGTCTGCCCAGAAATTCACCAATATATTTAGAATTGCATGTCGTTTTTATACACCATCTTCATTACTAAACAGCAGTATCAAGGGAAAATAAGAGAAGTACCTCGCTCTGCAAATGTTTCAGGTAAATACAGGTAAATTATCTTCACTTGCTTACTCTGTAAACAGAAAACATGTGGTCAAGTGGAATGTGTTTAGTTATATGTAACACATACTTGCTAAGCATTTTGAATAGTATGTTATGAAGAATTGTTTGCATAATAAATGAACATTTTTCTTTCACTACACCTGACATTTTATGTCAACTGATTAACTTGTTTTATCCATGCTCTCGGAAACATCGGAACATTCACAAAGCACTAAATTTATTTCTTGATTTGGCTGTGTATGGTAATAAAAATTTTTTCGTGGAAGTATTAAAATTGATCTCCATAATACAATAAGGGTCCTGTGTATTTAAATATCAAAGTAATACTTATGTATACGAAAATCTGTACTATATCCCAGTATATTCGTTAAATAAGATATGTATATCGTAAATATACATTTTTCGCTTTACTAAACTATATAAGATTAAAAGCACGCATGACATTTTTTTTTAATATTGCATTTATTACAAAACATTTGTTACTTAAACTTTACGTTTTAATGTAAGCTTTTTAGATTCATTAAAAAGAATGCGACTAAGATTATCGATCGTAACGATTGTGCCCATCAAAGATTAATGAAATATATTTAATCGATTAATAATTCCATGAATATTAATTTCGTGACTATACTGCAATTGTTGTAAAATCTCTTCTTGTCACGGTATATATATATTTTTTTTTTTAGATTACGTATAAATGTTCACATACATTATGTAAAATTCTGCCATAGTCGTACATGGAACTGGGAGAGTGGAGATATGAAAAACAAGAACAGAAATAAGTTAATAAACAAATATTAATGATGAGACCTAAGCAACTGTGAAGAATACGATATATTTCAACTTGCAGCCTTGACCAAAGATATATTAACTGTAAGTTGGCAATAGCACAGAAAATACTAACTTGATGTCATATTGCTCGATTTTGTAGTCAATATGGTTCCCAACAATAGTGAAAGTCTCTTGCCCGCACTTGTACAAGGAGGAATATTCCTTGGGCCACCAGAGTACCTTCCATGTTCCAGCCAGCTGTGACAGACCAAGCACAACTTTAGCACTGTTTACACAACACATATTAAAATAATTTTCTTAAGAGGGCGTGGTATATAATTCAACGCTAAAATATTGATCTATAATCATAGGTTTCTTGAAGCCAATTTGAGAAATTTAAACAACTGCAATCCTAGACAATAGTTTTAACCAACGTTGTAAACAAAATTGTTTCCAGTGTTACGAACTTCTGAGGCACAATCTCTGACGCCGGAACCTCGTGCATTTAACTGCGGCGCAAAACGCGTAACGTATTAGTAATTCTGGGTAAGTATTTACTCACAAAGTGAGCAAATACCATTATCTAGGGTTTTATCCATATTGGCTTCGATAATCAGTTGACGTTTTCAGCGTATATACCACGCAATCTTAAGGATCATTGGTCCGTGATGTGTATTATAATTTTTTTTAATGTGACACAGTACACGTGTAATATATCAACACGTTTAATGCCGCGCAAAGCGTATTTAAAAATATTTAAAAACAGAAATTTTTTACGGCTACTTAAGAATTAAAAATACTAACATTATTGTGTTTTTTCTAATTGTGATCAAGTATCTGAATACTAGAAATATTTTGAGGTATATGAACAAAATTTAAAATTATTAAATATCTATAAAATAATTATATCTCCCAAAAATGAAAAATTTCGTTACCAATCACCGTTTCACTGTAAGCAAATACTGTTAGGTAAAATTAGTCACATAATTACCGCCAGTCATAAAATACAGCTGTTATTTTCATCCGCTCCATCATGGATTTTGATACGGCATATAGCGCGTGTTCTGTAAAGAGCAATTTGAAGTGGCCCTGAGATTCTAAAATACTCATAAATGCCTCACGAATGCATTTGCAGCTATCAAACATGTTGTCACGAGACGTAACTTCAAGCAGGTAACGAAAGATTCCACTCTACCAAACACAATTGCCCTTAATTAATATTTATATTAATAATTAATCATTGATTTCAAACAATTGCAAATAACTCGAATAATTTTCAACCAAATGTTTTGAATAAATTTGGAGCTGTTTAAATCATACGATACACAATTTTGCCAGGTCCTTTTTTTTTATAATCTACCGTTTACTAGCAAAAAATTATTTTGCGTCAATTTGACTTTTTTTAACCACAAAATATGTGATATTTCAGGAGCAGAAATCTAAATATCCGTTTGGTGTATTGCAACAAATAAATTCAGATACAAACGATTATACAGGCTGTTCCTTAAATAGGGGGACAACTCCGCGTGCATGTTGCTCACGAAAAAATAAGACGAAAACACGTTGCGCACTTTTCGCCAAAACCTAATATTAAGGGACTAATGAGCCTTTGAAAATCGAATTTTAAAACAGTATGTTCCTGACATATGATAAACAAATTGACACACAAAAACAATATTTTCAGCATTGCTTAATGGTATTAGGGTCGTCAACTCTACCGCAATTGCTGGTTGATATCTACCACCCTTATGAATATAGCAGGTGTGGCTACCATCTAATGGCATAGAACTTTGTTACCATCGGGATATTGGAACATTTGGAGATGACTTGTCGAGAAATGTTACCTGTCGAACAAAAAGGTACTCGTGTTGTAATTGTGTAGGACGCACCGTTTTCTGTCAAATCACAAATGATTCATTAGCTGCAGCTACAGAGTGCCAATAACAAAGTTAGGTATCATAAGTTACAAACATGTTGTTAAAGGTGAAAGTCCACCATCGCGAATATGGTGTACACAACAATTCACATGTTCACAGTATTGCCATTACTCTAGTCTAGTTCTGTACTGAGCTTTTAGAATTTTCTCATAGTTAGAAGCAGACTCATAGCCCAACCATACAAGTTATTATCATCCAGATACTGTAGGTGCGTTGCTGGCTGCGTAGGATTGACTTTCTCATCATCATACATGTTATAAGGAGCATCACACTGAGCCGCACTCCCTCGAATGCCTCTCTCAAGGAATACGTACATGTCGTAATCTGTCAGCTGTTCGAGCTTCACTGCTGTTGCCTTCAGCATAGCATCCAATGTATATCCGGCTAAACTTACATAATGCACACAGCCCCAGTCCGTATGTTTCGAGACAGAGGCTGCGAAAGTTTTCAAAGACATATGCGAGTAGCAGAACGTCCGTTTTCAAGTAGGTGTCTGAAGTAATTCTTCAGATTTTTGCAAGAGAATTTCTCCCACACAGCCTGTGCATGTTCGTAGTTTGAATCACTAATGAGCGTATCTGTCAGTCGATTGTAGAACGTCTCTTATGCTGATAGCTCTGTCTCTTATAGTATTCCGATACTGTCGACGTAGCCATAGAGAAACACTTCCATCCTTCTTACTAGCTCTAGCTCGTTAGTACTGAAGAAAATTATAATGTTGCAGAATTTGGTTACAGGCAGATTTCCGGCTAAGATCGCCAGGCCGCTGACCATGAAACGAAAACTGTCGATAAATTGTATGGTGGACTTGTCACCAAGAAGTTTCCAAGTGTATTTTTTTTTCTTTCGTTGTGTAGGATGACAGTAACGCCCGTGCTGTCTAATGTCAGTTCTGCGAAATTAAAGATTTAATCATATGCTAGGTTGTTAAATTACAGGTAGTTTCTTCGAACGTCTTCTAAGCAAATTACAGTTGTTACATACACAACAATGAACCCATGTCTCCACACTCTTCACAAACATCCCATCACACACCTATATACATTCCTTACAAAACTTTGCGTGCTCTTCACACAACTATGTACACATCTGACATAGCACCGCAGGCAACTCACATAGCACTGCAGGCTTCGCATACATCTGCTCAAGTTCGCACACAGTACCGCAGGCTGCACACAGGACTGTGCAATCTCCACACAAAACTAGGCCCTCTACACAAATATCTCAGTACCCATTTTACTAATGTTGTGCATTGCTCCGTGCACTCTCCACATGCTCCACACATATTAGCACACCCTCCACGCATGTCTCCACACCTTTTACACATATCACTACAGGTACCGCACATAAAACAGCTTGCACCTCACACAAAACAGCAGGCACGTCACGTAAAACTACAGGCACCTCACAAAAGACTGCAGTCTCCTCACATAGAACTGCATGTTCTGCACATGTTTCAATTGCTCCGCACATGTCCCCAGACCCTCCACACGTGTCCTCACACATGTTCCCACACCCTCCACACATGTATCCACGCCCTGCTAACATGTCTCCATAAATGTTCCCACACCCTCCACCGATGGCATTGATTGGTCCTGGCTTCACATAATCTCATTCCAGTAAGAACTTAAGGGTTCCGTAGTTATTCGCTTTATTTTTTAACTACCATGTCCTACAATGTTTCCATACATGCATATAGGTAAGGTTTTCGCATTGGTTTTATCAATATAAAACACATAATAAGTCTTCACATCCCAATGAAATGCAGTTTCCACATCGACGAAACCGAACTCTGTTGCCATACCAGATCCTACTACGATTTTAGGGCGGGTTGAAGGTGTCCTGGAGCAGGATGACCGAGCAGGTTCCGGTGGTTGCACAAACAGTTTTTTTTTTTTTTTTTAGCTGACCATGCTACTTTACCTTTACAGATCTTCAAGTGCATAGCCAGATTATCACGACAAGCGAACTGGTCACTGCAATAGTTGCACTACAGCAGATTTCTTTCCATATTGTGCTTACAACCTGCTTCATGTCAACGAGCATTGCAAAATTTGGTGAACTGCTTCTTGCAATACTTACATCAGGGGCATGTTTCATAAAACTACAAGTCTACAAGTTACAAGAGAATTCACTTGTAACTTGTAAAAAATTGGTATTTTCTGTTTCATAAAGCTACAAGTCGAAACTGGTTGCTAGAAGTGCAGTTGTACAAGTCACAAGTCTTTTTTACAAGTCTGGTGGTGACTGTGTTTCTCAAAAACACTTGTACGAACGAACACTTGTAAACATGGCAATATTTTATACAAGTCTTGCGGCCTAGGTAAAAATATTTACAAGTTTGATCAAATGAATGATGGAGTTTGAATTTAATGTCGAGAAAGTTGTATTTATTTTATATATGTTTTCAGTTGTTTTTAAAACCATTAAAGTTATATGAAACTTACTGTATTTACAGAAATTGATATGGAAGATAACACTTATAATTTCAGGTTAAGAGAGAACATCTGCTCAGATAAATATTTACTGCATTTTAATGTCTCGTACCGATATGTTTTTGTTTTGAATACATTGTTCCATAATATGAATATTAAATTAACACTTCATATTGTGTATAAACGATATTTGAAAATATTTACAAGTTTGAACAGATGAATGATGGAGTTTGAATTTAATGTCGAGAAAGTTGTATTTATATTATATATGTTTTCAGTTGTTTTTAAAACCATTAAAGTTATGTGAAACTTACTGTATTTACAGAAATTGATATGGAAGATAACACTTATAATTTCAGGTTAAGAGAGAACATCTGCTCAGATTTTATTGTTTTGAATACCTTGTGCAGTAATATGAATATTAAATCAACACTTCATATTGTGTATAAACGATATTTGAAAATAAATTAGTTCATTTTCTTCAGTTCCTAACCTACATGTTGTAGTATAACCAAGCACCGTCTGAAGTGACTGATTTAATAGCTTAGCTTTATATCACTAGCACAATAATGTTAGTAACACGAAGCACTCACTTTTAATCACATATCGCGAGTCACTGCTTTATAAACACTATGAAGGTTTTATTAGATCTTGAGAAATGTTTAGATGGATATTAGATGGATATTAGAATTTAGAACACTATAAACGGTGCTAAATTATCGGGTAGGGATGACTGTAATAGAAATAATATTACACAAGTTACAGACTTTATCTGCGAACATCTAGGAAAATTAACTATCATTTTGTCACTAATTTATGAAAATACTCACAAGCATTTCTCATAACAAAGCCAAGCTGGAACAAATAAATATCACAGACATAGAAAACAAAATATAGTAAATTAAGACAGAATAATTACAAATGACATGTAACAAGAAATTTCATTTTACAAGTCGAAAGTTTTTCTTTCAGAAACACTTGTAAATGAAACTTGTAAATATTATACTTGTAACTTGTAACATGTAGCTTGTAGATTTGTAGTTTTATGAAACAGGCCCCAGGTAGTCACTTCTCTCTTGACATCGCCATTACAGGTATGCAGGTGCTTAATAAACGTATCTTTGCGAGTGATTGATACACCACACCGCACACAGATCAGACGCTCTTTATGGTGTGGATTAAAGTCACAGTTCTTCTCATATCTCAGCATATTATTTCGCAAAGTAAAGACTTTACCACAGAACTTGCAGTAACTAATCTTAAATGAAGACTACTGCCCCTCCATTACTTTAATTTGTTCTAATACAAACCAGGCAACACTAACTTAAAATCTCTTGTTGCTCTATACCTAACCTCAAATCTTGATTAATACACTATTCACTACCTTAATAGCGCGATGAGCTCAACGTAACACTCTTAATAACCACTCGAAGTAGGCTGTTCGTACAACGATAGTATTTGAACGACGAACAGTGAATGAACGTGACACCTCGTGCGTCTGATGATTAACTCTCACTATTAACTTATTTCGTACACTATACTTACATTTTGTTAACATGCATAGCCTCTGACGTAAATATCATAGGCCTGATACAGTCGGATGTATGTACACATGTAAGGTCCTGTTTTAATTTATTCGGGATATATATATATATATATATATATATATATATATTATTTTTATCGTTAATGTTTTTATTTTGCGTAATATGTTTAGCTTCTTCACATCTCCAGAATACATTATCAACGGACACTGTGTTAGTTATAGGAAGTCTGTATTAACTGTTCGGATCTTCTGCTTTTTGCTTTCGAAGTGTTGGTGGGGGAAGAAATACACAAACTTTTGATTAATGTACTGTTGCGTACTGTACTGAATTACAGATTTATTTTTGTCAAAAAATTGTTAAGAACTTGTCTCACGAAAAAATACATTAATCGCATTGCATACAGCACCCTGTGCGTATTGTAGTCCATATTAATTACGTAATATAATTTTAAAAAATTACTTATGATACGCCTATATAAGTTGTTTTCTTAGTAACTGAACAAATATTTCTTGGTCAGGACATTATCCGATAGCAACCTATTTGATATTTAGTTGTGATGATAAAGAAATCAACAAACTGGTATAAGTTCTCGTGATACTCGCGAGTCGATAGGTACTAGTTTGATTACTGGTACATACAAATGCGAGAGGAATAGTTCTGAAACAGTCACACAGCTCGACATCTTTTTACTGGGTGCTGTAAGCTTCCCGATAGCGAATTTTATTTTCAGGATACAATAACAGTAAAGTTTAAGTTATAGTGGCGGGAGAAAGAATGCAGTCTTCGTATGTGGGGTTCGCCAAGATGGTAACATTTATTTATATGGTAGAGACCGACAAATATTATTACAGTAAAGAGATATATACTCGGAAACAAAAGTATAATTTACTTTGTAGTCAGTACAAGGGATTTATACGTCATGATGTACAATAGGATGCTTCATTAGCAGGCGAAATATCGTTTTGACAACATTTTCCATAGCTCTACGTATGGGTCTTCGCTTTCTAGTATCTATAGTGTAAAAGTTAATTTTATATCTGTAATAAGTGTATACATCTTAACACAGCTACTATAATCGGTGGTAAAAAGTAATAAACATACGTATTTTTCGAGCTCAGACCCAAGGACTAAGTCATCGCGAGCGTATTTTCTATTAATATGTTACGGAAATGCGGCTTGGTGTTAAAGTCAGCAGCATTTGTACTGACAGTCTGTGACACACACGACTTTCCCGTCAGTTTTATTCTAGTTGCGTCACAAACTAGCAGACCATTACTAATATGATTAACTGGCATAGGGAACGATGCTTAAAGCATTAGGTAAAGTGAGGCCGGTATTTACATTGCAGGCATCTGGCCTATTGCACAACTCCGTATCACAGTAAAGAATTAATCTCAAATATAATAGTAAATGTATTAGTTTCGAACAAAGGACTGTATGGTAGCGCTTCACATACACCTGTAATAGTTTTCGCTTTTCGTAATTGTGTATAAAATAATTCTATAGCTGCGTATATTCATGTATACCTGAACTTTTGCGAACAAATAGAACTTTTAACTTAAATTATGTTTGTGCGGACTGTATATAATAAAAACTTTGCTTTTAATTTCACCTGTATTGCATATTTATACTAATAATAGTAGTCTATATGCTTGTATCAGTCATGCAGTAAATTACGTACTTATTAATACTTTACTAGCCGAAAATTTAAGTCTCGGGCGTTTAGGGAGGCTGTATATGTGATACAGTTACGTTTAATTACGGCTGACATGTAACTATCGTATAATAACAACAGCTCAAGAAATATTAATATAGGCCTTAAATTAAGGACTAATTTGTTCATACTAAAAAATAATTATTAACAGCCGGTGCACCATTACGGTTATACTTTCTTATATCTTCTTGGCTTTAAACTTACTAACAGCAATCAACGAGTTTTTCAAAAGTTTTACAGAAAACATTTTTAAAATGGTAATTTAGATATATCTAACCAAGTACCGTAGGTCTTTACCTGCGTAATGCTCCGTCTCGACTTGTTTACTTTGTTTTGCTACATTTTACTACCGCATTTTTACAAGTATAAAGATAAAATATGTATTTTATTAATTTTGTGTAATTAAGGAAATAGATTTCTTTATTTTCATAGGATTTTTTAGCAAGTTATACTTGTACCACTTGATATTTTTAGAGGGACTACGGGCCCTATGGTACAAGTAACATCCTTGGTCTCAACCACTACTCTCACAGTTTTAAATTTAAAAAAATTAATAAATAGTGTTTATATTTGGAAATGTATTAACAAAATCTTTGATTAATGAACATAGTGATACAATAAAATTTTAGGTTGAAGACCTAATCGAAGAATTAGAATCAATATATACTTCTGTTTCAATATTTGATGAGACTGTAACACTCTCGTGCCGTTGAATTTACCGCTGCTGCCTATCTGGCGGAGCATTCGGAGCATTCCAGTTATGGTGGTTGTGTTTCCTTGGCTGGAATGAGAACATCATAATACATATATGTGTTCTTGTTTTCAACTCTTTGACACTGCATGGAGTAAATGAAGATGACTCAACGATGCTCCTAAAAAGCTGTACGATAGTTTGTGGCGTAACTCTGAGTTAACAAAAGTATATTATTCGAATTTTTTTTAGCTCTAAGGTTATGATAAGTAGCTTCATGATCTGTGCATGCACAGTCAATGTCACGGTCTAAGAGGAAAAGATCTTAACTCTGCGTAACACTCTCCAGCAAGAGGAAGTGACTACCATTTTGTTGGCGAGCGCTACTAGTAATTTAGTGCAAGATTTGCCTTGTTTACATCTGACGGGGCTTACAATTTTTACAATTATTTATATAAATTATGTTAACATGGCAAGCCGATATTGTAGAGACATTTTGTATCAATAAATGGCATGTGTGTGTGGAACTGTTTATAAAAGTCATCTAAAAATATCATTTACTAAACTGAGAAATTGTTTGTACATTACAAACCCAGTCGCCAAAGGAATTCCTTGTAAAACTACAATGGTTGTCCGTATAATGAAGTACAAAGTACATGTTTGTAAAATTACAAGCTATAGCCTTGTACATGATTTTGCAATAAGGAAAATATAAATTGTATATACCCATTTTTCTTTAATAATAATACAAAACATATTTATGAAATAACTCTTGAATAATTATAATTAACGTTAAATCATTTAAAAAACACACTCAAGACAACTCAGATTCGAATCCGCATCTATGCGCACTTACTCTATGCCTCATACCCTTATACCATCATGATATTAATGTAAAGAGTTTTTTATATTTATATATACTTGCAACGTATATTTTGTGATTGTTATTTAAGTTTGATATATGCAGTCAGTATTAAAAAAGTAACTTTATTCCAAAAAATTATGTCCAGATGATGTGATTTTTTAATATCTACGTATTTTCCGGGGAACCTGTGAATTTGGTAGAAAACAAACCTTTCCTAATATTTTCTTTAGAAAGTAAACCCTTGTAACTTCATAAACAAATAATTTCGCAAGAAAAATATTTGCCCATTTACTAAAATGTTTGTAAAATTACAAAAAAAAAAAAAAAATGCTTTGAAGTACAAGTACAAAGAAAATCTTTGTACTTGTACAAGGATTTGTAAATTTATATAGAAAATCTCTGTAAATTTGCAAATGCTTTTGGTGTGTACTTAAGACGTTAAATTACTTAAATTAATAAACATAGAGTAAAAGTTTAAATCTCTTCCATATTAAACAAGGATCATTACAACGTGTTTGCATGCAGGTTTATAACACTTATTAATCGTTAAAATATATGAAGAATAAAAATCTTTCTACGGCTATGTTACAAAGGCGTCTCTTAAGTTAACAAGTAAACAGTTTTATAAGAGAAGTGTTTGTACTCATGTTGAAATATAAAGTATAATATTGAACGGAGGAAAAAAATTATTGTGTATTGTTTTAGTAAACACATTCGAACAAAATCTATTCTTTCTTATGTGTACAAAATTTTAGGATCCTGACAATGAGTGTCCATATGTAAAATATTGAAATAATACATTTTATGGTTTTTCAAAACGAAATTGCGTATACATTCTGTGGTTTTGCAATTTTTTTCTTCTGTAATATATACAATTCCGATAATAACTACAAGTTTTAAGCTGTGCAAACCTGCTAAGCTAAATACAAAACAAACAAATCTTCCACTAAAATACTACTAGCGCTGCGACTTAAGAGGAATCACATTTTATTCCTCAGTGACACGACTTTGTCTTCGTAGACCGAGGTCAATATTAAACTGAGCGATAGAAAGAAAGTTATTTTTATTTTAAAACCGTTATTGATGTATATATTATTGCTATAAATTAAAAATAAATGTAACGTATCTCTTGGCCGAATTTAGATGTTATTTATTTAGTTTCGGGGCAAATACAAGTAACATAATACATATGTAAGAATGATTAAACATGGAAACGTATAGTATGTTGTAATTTTTACATATAATGCAACACAAAAAAAATACCTTTTTCTCAGCTTATATGATACATTTGAGCCTAAATTTTAAAACCATATATGACCAACTGTTATTCATTTTTAAATTTTTAATATATAGGACATAAGGAATTACGTACAGAAATTAACTGCAAATTTATTTGAATTTGATAAATATATATGTGTTGTTTACGTACTAAACTATGTTTGCTGAATAAGAACTGGTAAACAACAGGAAACAATTGTTTGTATGCAAAGATGTAGCTAAGTTTATCGACACTATAGTATATAAAAAAAGATTGTACCAAAACTCTAATAATATTGGCAAGACATATTGTTATGACCTATGCTTATTCCAATAACTCTACAGCGTTAAAGGCATAGGTTTTTATCATGTAAACCATTGACGTTAATTAATGGTGCGATTAGTATATTTGTATTTTGATATATTGCTAAAATAAAATTATGTTTCTCTTCTATAACTTTATCCAACATTTAATGTAAACAGTTCACCTAACGTCTTACAACTGTGATTTAAGATAAATCGACTTTCTGACACTGAAGACGTCAATCACAAAGTTTGCTGAAGGAACACACACAATGCGCTAAGCTTGGCGTTAAATTAAGCTCATGCAATTTTTACTAAACTTTGGTTAAAGTAAACGTAAACATTAAATTCGAGACGCTGTTATTACTTGTTCACAGTTCTTGGGACTATTTTGTAGTCAATGTAGTTCCCATCAATAGTGAATGTCTCTACTACGCAATTGTACAAGATGGGGTATACCTTGGGCCACGGGATTGTCGTCCACTTTCCAACCAGCTGAGACAGACAAAATCCTGAGTCAGTACTGATGGCAAGCGTTAATGTATATATAAACTTCTTTTTTTTTCACTTTCTCAAGAATATATTTTTGTATCTCAAACGAAGGTTACCCAGTAATAAAATAGTTTCAATTATTGTGTACCTCTCAATTCCCTCACAGTTCTTTGGCAAACTAAGATTTTACTGTAGAAGTGACAAAACTTAGGTATTTTTTAAGTGGCATACGGTTTGCTTTTGGTAAAATGTTGTATAAATGAACACTGACTCAGATTAATATGAGTACAGAGCTTTGCATTAAAATAAATTCCGGGAACATTGGGGGTCCTATTCAGTTGGGTTTGCAAAGGAATAATTGGCTGATTTGAAGCGGAGAAACTGTTACTGTGTCATATTTGTTTGTATTTTCCGTGTTAGCAGCAGACATTTAGGTATGCATACAATTCTAAATATCTGCTTAGTTAGCAGTTTATGTTGTATAAAATTTAAATTACATAATTAACAGTTATGTAACACTTTCGTAAGAAAATGTGAAATATTGATTGAAATCAACATTTTTATAAAGAAATACCTGTATCAGCGTACGCTCTGAGATGAAATGTGAGTTGTCTTTAGTGGCATGTTAATTTAATCTGGCTTATGAGAAATGTTCGTGTAATATGTCTCGTGATTATAAGAAATATTCTAAATTGAGAGTATATTTTCGCAAGAACAAGCGAAGCTGAAATGAGAATGAAAGTGGCTTTCAAAAATAGATGCATGCTTCAATCACAGTTCATTTCGTTGCGATAAAGACACGTGAGTGTTATTCATTGTCACTTCTTGGTGGCAATTTATTACTTATCTCAGAGAGACATTTTCCGTGGCTATCGAATAATGATCACGCACGAACTCAATTTAAAATTTAGACAAAACATATATGTATATATTCCCTGCATGCACATATGCCGTTTTAAGAGAGAGTTTTCACTCATGAGGACAGTTCTGAGGTATTATTTTCGAGTAGGATCTTCCCATGTTTTTTACACAGTTATAGTTATTGAAAATTAATATCGTTCATTACTAAACAAATTTACAATACCAATTTATAAAATAATGAATTGTAGTCAGTTATAAATTGTAGTGCAACAATTTATTTTATTTATATTTTTTTCGTTTGACGGAACAATGATATACGCACGCAAACGTTTTACTAGCAGTTAATGTGCGGAGAGATTGAATACGGTTTTAGTACCTTACCTTAGTTCTGTTGAAGTTTTCAAGGGCCGGCGTATCCGGACAAGCACCGAAGATTCCAGTGACAAGCGCCAGAACAACTACAGCGTAGGTGACGGCCATGTTAGAAGGAAGATCAGTAGCACAGTACATTTACAGTGTCGAGCCCAGCCAATTTATATAACGCCTCTCCATTCACTGAGACCTCGCTGCTGATTGGCTATTTCCGCCGGGTTGTCGCTGAGTCAAGCTGGCTGTGACACCATAGAAGACGTGTGCAATTTTAAAATATTGCCAGTTTGTTTTTCGCACTTTCTTAGTAAAAAAAATGCATGTATAAATAACATTTTAAAAATTCACGAATTACAATAGGCGTCATAAGTGGAGAGAATGTTAAATGGTTTTTGCTGGTGATTGAATTTGAGTTTCAAGTCATATGTAAAAGTTAAAAGTAATTTTATTTACAAATGAATCTGTTTTGAAACGAAAGGAATATCGTGAGAATGGTACAAAAAATTCGGTTGCAAATTTAACGACTTGCCATTCGTTAGTATTGAATAACAGTATTTATTTACGTAAGGGTACTGATGTAAAGGGAAAAAACTATTTATAAAATCCCCTAGGAAATTTTACCGTGTCGTTCTTTGCCATACAAATTAGCATACATTTTTTTTAAGTTCCGTATTTAACTAATGCCCTGAAAGTTACTGTAGTATTAATTTGTTGTTTTTTGTAGGACACGTAGAGTGACACTATACATATCAAATATGCGTACATTTAATGTACGAAAGTGTAGCTAATAATGCTAAGTTTTAGAAGTGTAATAACGCATGAATATATACAAGTAGAACTGGTTGTATCACAATTATTGAGTTTCACTATGGAACGTACGGTAAAGTATTCATTCATCACTACAAGATTTTCAAAACAAACCAGTAAAAATTTTCCAAGAAGAAATCAAAATAAACACGATATATTTTCAAGATTACTTGTCATTTTTCAATCCCAAATAATTCTGGTTGATTGAATTTTCGTGAGTGTCCAAACAATGCATAACAGCTTGTTTGAATAAACAACGTAGTTACACTATTATACTCGTACGAACTAGCAGTGAAGCACAATCAGAAAAACATTATTTATGTATTGAGCGCTGTAGACCTTACATAGCTTTAGGGTATTTATTCTATCTCGAGATTCTTGTACCAAAATCATTTTAAAATTTGTATACAATACGTAGTAAATGCTATTTTTACTTTAAGTATTTATAGACATTTCGTATAGTAGACACAGTGTTAGGCCGGGATTACGATGACTTCACACTCACGTATCCCTTACCACTTTATCATGTTCACGCTTATGTAATACGTAATAAATTGAGGGACCATAATACGATCCTTCACGTAAGCTGCAAGCAAGCAATGAAACACGTCGAAAGAGAGCCTTGAAATTAATAGTCAAAGATAACGTGACACAATAGAAGACATTGACTCTTCCGAAATGTGATTGTCCCAGGCGATCACGTAGTATATATTCACGTATCACTTTAACTTAAAAGCTTGACATCGACAAGCTTTTCGTTACGTGAAAGTGAACGTAAGTATAAAGTGGCGTGATCGTGATAGGGCGCGTTCAGGTACGTTTGTCAAGGTGTTTCCTGCTTACGTAAAGTAAAGGGAACGTGAAGGCATCGTAAGGGCCATACTGCTGGTTTCAGAATGATACTACGGTAGAGTGGGGTTGTTTCTATGAATGGAATCTCTTTGCTTCTTTATTGTTTTTTATAATTGTTATTGTTAATATCCATTACGTTCAATTATACTGCTTATCTCCTGTGTTCGTCCATTTTCTTCAGTGTTTAATAGATAAAACGACCTTTATGTTAGTTCTTCTCGATGCTAGGACAGGCAAAGATCAAATTCACATTAAACGAACCAAACTGCTTTTCAGTATATACCTATGTACGTTTTGGTGAGTTCGATATTCAAATATCAATGGTGCCGATATATATCGCTTGTGAATCGGAAACATATTTTACCCTTTTTTTACCAATTTAGGGCTGAATTCGGAAAACATATTTCAATGGTATTTTGAATATTTGCTTAACCATCAATCTAAAGCAAAGATCACTTCGATTTCTTAATTGATTCGATAGATATGGAGGAATAATCGTAAACACATTTCACGTATTTTCACCCCCTTAGTTAAATTATTTCGAAAGGTCTCGGATCCTGCATAGTCATTGTTTTACGTATCTAATTGAATTAAACATCACTACGATAACCAATTGTGTTCCAGTGATATAGACTATTCATAAAATAATACTTTTTTTTTTTTTTTTACTTCTTGGGGTTCGAATTAAAAAAATCTTAGAACTACTCTTTGAATATGTACGTAAGCAACATTGTGAAATTAAAACCATCTCTCTATCACGAAGGATTCTATAGATTTCGATAATTAATCAGAAACACATTTAAGGTCATTTTCACCCCCTTAAACGCTGAGTGGTATCAGGAGAAATGGGTCCGCATGCCTCTGTATGTATCAATTCCAATACTTTCTGTGCTCTCTTTCTTGATCCATTGAAAGGTTTTCCAGTCATTTTTCCTTCAATACAAGCAACACGTTCTTTCATATTAGAGTTGGAACAGAAAAATTTTTCTAACAGATGAGAGAATTGATTCTATTCCAGCATGTCTCAGTCTTTTATGCCACAATGACAATGCACTATAAAAGCTTTTCGTCATTATTTCAATTTCACACAATAGTGTAAAATCTCCTAGATATATTAACATATTTTAATTTCTGATCGAGAATCCTTTTGAATCAAAGCGCGTAGCGATTTCTTTTTCAGCCATTTTCTTTACAGCGGCAAACATCTCTTTATTCCTTCGACACATAGAATATCATGTATTCTCACTTCAGTTCCGAACTTGGTGAAACCAGTAAGTTTTCCTTTCTTTTATCCATTGAGTATTTCACCGTTAGCCACACATATTTTCAAAGGTGGATTTTATATTTTCACATCACTAAGTAAGTTCTCATAGCTAGAATTAATAAAATGATCAGTGGCTTCAGAGTCAATAATACATTTTATACTCTCTTCCAGACTTGCATTCAGTATTAAGTCTGATTCATTTTCATCTTCAGCAGAAAAATCACATTAATTATGTACAGTGTTGACATCACTCTCGTATACTTCTTTTCCTTTCTTACGCCAAGTTTTTTTTCTTTCTTTCATATCGAGATTTCCTACAAAATTTCGCAATGTGGCCAGAATATCCACGTGAAAAACAGCGTATATTTCTTCTGTGTGTCTGAAATAGAACACCCCCTTTATTTTTAACTTCATAAGTATCTTGACTTTTAAAAAACTTATTCATTTTCGAATCACTTTCTTCTACTATTTTTATGCTCAAAGAATCTGGCTATGCTAATTCTTCTCGGGATTCTATTGCACACCTAAAATTTTCAAATTCTACTGGTAGACTATAGTCTAGAGTAATATTATAATCAAAAGATCGTCATTGATTTCTACGCTAAGATTTTTTAGTTTGTCAACTAAATGAAATGTAAATTATCCACATGTGCTCTGGCATCTTCCCCCGTTTTCATATTTGCCAAAATTATTTGCTTCAGTAGATGTGCTTTATGTGCTGGTCATTTTGATTTATATATTGTGTGCAATGTTTTTCAAACATCATGTGAGGTTGCACATTCTTTTATCTGTTTAACTCAGATGCATGGATGCTTAGTATCAGATCAGATTTTTCTATCCTCTACGTCCCAGCTTTTAATTTCTTTCTCATATCCAGTCAGTATTTTTTTTTAGCGCCACTTACATAATCCCAAAGATCATTTTTAACCAAAGCTGCTTCTACATTAATTTTCTATGTATCAAAATTATGTTTACCCAGTGGTTCAATTCTGATTGGTGGAAGACTGGCCGTAGTTCTAACATTTACATATTATGTCTTGAATTGTTGATAAACAATTATTTACTCATCCGAAAAAATCCTGTTGAAATTAATACATTCAAGATTATAATAAAATTTTTTATCTGACAAATAATTCCTTTATTTATACTGCATAAGCCATACATCAAAGCGTTTGTTTTTCTTGCTTAGAGTACACAAGTTCATACAATTTGTGAAATTACATTCATCAACAATTATTCTAGCATTAATATATTAAAAATAAGTAAATACTAAGTTACCAGATTTACAAAACCTAAGCTAGACGAAACAAATTTTAAATTAGCCTCAACGATATAAATTTTACCGAAAACATTTATTATTCCATTGATGGATTTTAGGCATGACCTACAGTAGTGAATCTTTATATATGGATGTGTTGATAGTTACTGTTTCATATTATAGTAAAATTGATTTACGGTAGTGTCTCAGTACATGTTATGATAAGGTGTGTTTGAGAATTATAATTTTAACATATCTACTTAAACATCTCTGGTTATACTAACTGTTAATGGAATCAAAATAAGGCAAGGAAAAAATTACACCCTTATACATGCTCCTACATAGGCTCTGTGGTAGGCAGCAATATTAACTGTGTATCCTTAAAAAGAAATAATTTGGATGTCTGTACACTCGTGCTATGCTATGTCATTGAACTACATCCTGTCTGAGGATAGGATACAGTTGTAAAATGTCATACCAAGCTCATCTAAGGTAAATAAACTTACTGTGTTATGACTGTGACTGACAATCCTTACTGATGTACCACGAGCATTTTGACAGTCTATATTTTTTTGGTTGTCCTTGATTTTCGCTGTTCGTTATATGGTACCTATGTTCTTATTCCTTTATCCTTAAATTGAAGAGTGTAAATGCTAAAAGAGCTAAGTGCCAAAAACGACAAAATTAAATTTCATACATCAAAATTAACTAGGCGTCGATGCCAATATATACTGAAAAATTATGTCTCAATAATTTTCCTGCAAGATTTTGCTCCACCTCCAAAAAGAATTATTTTAGTGAGTTGAAAGAATGTGCCAGAAGCACTCTTTTAATGTTACTTTTATATTTGTCAATACTTTCCAATGATGTTATCTTATCATGTATTGTGTTATATAATAACCTCCCCATGTCAAAGAGTCCCTTTTCAAATTAAGTGCTCGTGTGTTGGACCGGCCTCAAAATATCAGCTCTTCTAGTATTATGGGTGTGAATATCTTTATTTTTTAAGTATAGATGCCTGATAAGATGGGTAAATATTATATCTATATAAATGTATGCATTGATAAACATTAAAATACTCAGATTAATAAATTGATTTCTACGCGTAGAGTTCCTTTTTCCTTGAGTGATTATGCGAGTGACCGTTTTTTTTTTTTTTTTGTAATTTAAGGATTTTGTCGTTTCCTAGAAACCGTTTTTCATTGGGACTTCTAGCGATAACCTTATTGTTTGATTTGCGAAAAGTTAGCGGTAATGTCCAATGCAGGTTTCTATTGCTGATTTTTACGATTACGATCGATATCTTCAGTTACAGCAAAGTGGAAGTGCCATTTTTAGCACTTATGAGGAGCTTGGGAATAATGTGTTTAAGAAGCGGACGGTATTTTTTTAATCATAGGGACGCCGTTTGAAGTGTGTCTTCTTTTCATAAATAAGCGGATTGGAAACATTGTTCATAGATATACAAGAAAAATACTTTCCATACCACACTACGGCACGGTTCGTTCGTCCGATCCACTAACTCTTTTAAGTAAACCTGACTGATGAGTAAATAATGAATTATGTATCGCGCCCCTTCCCCGCCCCGACTTTCAATTACATTTACATTTTAGCATGACGTAAGTATTTATTTAAATTAAAAATGTAGGTAAACACGCCTAAAATGTCAATCCACACAGCAAAAGAGTAAAAGTGTTAGTTATTTGTAATACACCTTCCTCACTTACAGAACAGTTGGCACGCCCTTACGTAGGCAACAGAGGTAGACACCAAATACACTAACACGCAAATTTTGATTGATATAATTGTAAATACCAGGTTCGTTCTGAAACAAAGGCAAAATTTTAAGTTTGTAAAGACAATAATATGAAAATATATGTTTACACTTGCCATATGTAAAGCAATTATAATCTTAAGAAAACAAACAATTTTTGATACGCGACTTAACTTACCATTTATTTCCAAATCCTAATGCATGTTCGGGAAAACTCTTCCAGCCCTGTTTTTTCTTAGATGGAAGTGGGGTGTGTGTGGAAGGGTTGGGTAAGGGTGTGGAGGGGGTATCAGCTGTGTGTCGGAGGGGATGCATGAATTCAGGCGAAGTTCCTGCACGCTGAATTCAGGAATTTTACATTTTTTTTTTTCAGTTTCTATTTTTTTACTTTGTATTGATTTTCTGTTAATATTTTGGGAATTTAAGGAATATGTACACTTGTTTAAAAAGCAAGTGTTTCTTGTACGAGGAGTAAGGAAGAATTGTGATGATGTGATTGGTGCGCCTGAAGTAGATGGTGAGCGTCTTTATTCTTGAACAAACATGCATCTTAAACAGAGGCCAAGGGTTACTAAATATTAGGGAAAAAATTGGATATATTATTCTATGTTAACATTGTAGTAAAGTTTCCTTAGAGTAATTGCATAACCATTGATATAGTAAAAATAAGAATTCTAATACTCGTAAAACTTTGGCACTGAATTAATACTGTAACTGTTAAGCAAGAAGGTAAGATTAGCAATATACTTATATAAACTAAATATATTTCAGTATATAACTACAATTACGACATTAAAATTATAAGCTAGAAGCCATTTACTAACAAAACAAGACCACAGAATTTATGAAAATGACGAACAGAAGTAAAATAATGTGTGTGTATGTGTGTGTATATATATATATAATATATATATATATATATATATATATATATATATATATATATATATATATATATATATAGCATGTTAGTTTTAAGAAAGTACCTAACAAACTTTGTGAAAATTATTTCTGGTAAAAAAAATGAGGTAAAGTTTTGGTAATAGAAAATTTTCGTTGGTACACGTTTTAAGGGTCAAAATAAAGTTTGAAAATTTAATGCGACAACTGAATTTTGTTAACAGATACTAAAGTAATGTAAATGAAAGACTGAATTTCCAGGCATGGTTTATTAGTAACAAATTCGACAATCTGTTCAAATAAGATGTCGAATACATGTCACTTTAATTACATTATGGAGTTGGTCACTACATTTTTCGTCATAGAATTAGTTTCCATTGCATTTTATGGATATTAAATGTCATGTTTTGTTACGCAAATCTCCAATGAACAAACTTAGGCGGCTTGCAACCCTCTCGAGTCAACCGTTTTCGAGAAAATTGAAAATAAACATGTGAATACTGACAGGTAGGTAACACGCGATACACAGGAGATTTGAATTAATGTTACGCTAGTTAGTGTTGAACTGTAATGTATTTTTAACGCACAATTTAGTACGTAGAATACGTAACTCATAATGTGTACAGTTATATCAGAACAGATGCTCTAAAGTCCTGCCACCTACTTTGTAGCGCTGCTGTAAAGACAACTACACACGCTAGAGAATGTTGGCATCCCTTCGGATCACTTCGCTGGCTGCTACAACGCGTGCACGAGTTCCTGCACTGTTTCCACTAGAGTCTTGTAGACTGACTCTTCGTGTGACCCCACAGGTAGAAGTCCACGGGTGACAAATCAGGTGAGCGTGCAGGCCACACGACAGGACCTCCCCTACCTATCCACCTCTTTGGAAATACTTGGTTGAGGTACTCACGAACAGCACGAGGATTGTTTGAGTGTGTGTAATCGTGTTGTAGCCACATCTGGTTACGTATCTCTATGAACCCCTGATTTTCGCTAAAAGATGTCTGCACCACTTTGTTTCAGTGTCAAACGTTGCCAATCAGAACAAGGTTAGTTAGACACCACACGTCTGTGATTAGCGGGTATTACTCCAAGACGAAGAAAGTTGAAAACTGCCAATCCGCAAAGCAAATCTGCAGGTGTGCACACAATGCATTGAGACTAAGTGTTGCAAAAAATTTTTCGCGAAAATCAGGGGTCTCTATGTACCGCAAGTGGTATGTCTTCCAGCAACTCTGGAAATATGTATTATAAGAAGCGCTGGTTCAAACAGCTGGTAACATGTATGGTCATGGACTATTCCAGCCTATGTTAACGGGAAACCTCCCTTTATGAAATGTTACGACCGTCGCATGTGGATTTTCGTCTGCCTAGGCATGGCTGATGTAATAACCGTAGCGTGTGATACAGGCTTCGTCTGTAAACAGAACACACCTCGAAAAGTCGGCCTCACGTGATGTCTTCTGCAGAAACCATGTACACAACTCATGTCTGGGTGGAAAGTCATATGGCTGTAATGCTTGCAGTCGACGCACAGTGTGTTATTTTAACTAGCCAGCCGGCCAAAAATCGAATTTTTCTCTCCTGATTGTTAAGCATTTCTCTTCATCATTCTTATTTACAAAGCCTTGAAGTGTGCAACTCACTTGGTGAAATGCTCCTCTGCCTGGTATTTGACTGTCCAGGAGCTCTGGAAATTGTCGTTCCTGCTGTAATATTAAACGTGCTGCGAGGCGGGCGCGTAGTCCACAGTTTGAAGGCGTACAGTCAATCAGTTGGGATTTACAGTTATTGAACAAAACACTTTAATGTAGTAGAATGAGGCGTGCTTTATCATATTAGTAGGGCCACGATTTTGTCATGGAAAGAGTTTTGCCCCGCTGTGTTTCAGTGTCTCACGTGCACATCGTCAACTCTGCTTCATGGTCATTGGCAGCGTGTCTTTGTTCAGACACGCCTCTCATTTGACTGCTCCAATTAGAATAAGATTATTGTGGCTCCGTACGTCTGTAATTCGCCAATGCAAGTGAGAGTAAAAGCATCCAATCACAGACGATGTAGCAGAGCTGCAGATGTGCACATGACGCATTGAAACCAAATGCTGCAAAAATCTTTTCGCCATAAAATCGTAGCTCTACATATTAGTTTATCGTATGGTCGAAAATGTATGTACTAGTATTTATTTGCAGCGTATATATTGACAGCGCGCTAATTAATTCATATGAATGTTGTTTGATTTTTAAAAGGTATTACCACCGTCATCTACGACGAGGCTTTCGCTTTCTAAACGTATTTATGTGTACCGTATAGCAATGCATTGCTGCAACCAGGCGCAGACTCAAAACTTACTAACTTATTTCTGGCATTGTGTGACCTGTCACGCGGAGAACGGTGTTCGATATATAGTGCAGCAATAGTGATGTAACTTAGCGAAGTTATAAAATTTTTAACTTTTATTAGAACAGTTGGATGTATAGGACTGTAATGTTTTAGTTTTAAAGTCACTAAAAATTCTGACAGTATAGTATATTCGAAATTACGATCTCAGGGGAAAAATACGGTAGAAATAAAAATATTCTTTAACTATACAACATGGCTCAACCAAGACATAAACTTTCAAGACAGAATGTACAAATCATTCTCCTATACGCATCAAAACCACAATATTGACTACCGGTATTAGCACTCGAGGACATCCGGGTCAACTTTTTGAAGAGTCAAACTACAGTCCACAGAGGAGGAACACTAAATTGCATCTCGAAGAAATTTTTCAAAATTAATTAATGCCGCTGTTTAAAGATTTCTTCGGATGTCAATAAAAATATTACTGTATCATTAGAGAACTTTTGTCTGTTCACCTCAACAACTGACAAAACTAAAGCAAGTACAAAGAGCTTTCATGCAAGAAAAACTATGACGCCTGTTGAGACGTCCTCCATGCAGACTGAATTGTAGTTGACATTTAACATCCATAAAATGCAATGACAACTAATTCTACGGCAAAAAACGGAGTGACCAACCCCATAATGTAATGAAGATGACATGTACGATTTGTAGACAAGCGATAAAATCGAAACAACAGTATCAGTTCTCTGAATGGAGCTTTCTCAGAAACTGTTTACTTGGTGAAAGGGTTATGATAGTTAACCTTTTTCTCTGAGATAATGACAAGCCATTTGGTACAAATTATTGCTCTGCTCTGAATATTTTAGAAGCGATGACCCTCAATGCCCATTCTGGGAGGACAGTACCCCTCCCCCACTCCCAGCCAAGTATGGGCAAAACAATTTTACTAGGGCTTTTCTTTGGAAGCTTTGCATGTATGACAAAATATGTTATGTAATACTTTCAGATAATCGTATTTCCCATTACATTGTTCTTTATCATTTTTCGCATTGAACTTATTGTTTTGTCGTTTCAAAATAACGAGGCGGAGTAAAATTGAATGTTAGGGATACAAATTATTAGCAAATTAAAGATGAACTGTTAAGATAATAAATTAAATAAAGTTTGAATAATTCTGCACCAACTGTTTTAGCATTTAAACGTAAGGATTAAAAGGTTGTTGCAACTCAAGGCACAAAATAAATCTGCCCCTAAATCTGTAACCGCTACCACAATTTTCCTTTAAAATATGCTTAGTAAATTACGATATCTTATTATGAATTTGCAATTGCATAGTATTCACACAAAAAGGTTAATATCAACTAATGGAGAGGGAGACGTTGTAAATCGTATGTGTTACCTACACATCCTTTATACATCTCTTTAAGAACCAATGGTACTAAAACCATAAATTATCCACAATTGCCGTAATTTTCCTTTGCATTTTTGCAATTATTTAAATTGTCTATATATATATATATGTGTGTGTGTGTGTGTGTGTGTGTTTTTATTTATGTGTGTATATATATATATATATATATATATATATATATATATATATATATATATATCGAGGGCATCAAACCAGAAGGGCGTATCAACAGAAATGCAACTTTACAGGGGAGTCATTTAAAGTTTGGTTGTTTTACCATTCCCTTGTCTACTTAACAAGGTATTACCTTTTGATTCTTGGTTATGTTTTTTGGAAGCTATGAATAAGTGTTTTTAAATATAATTCGGTTACATTACATTAATTTGTTATTTG
>PNEQ01117827.1:0-24569 GCA_003012365.1 Medauroidea extradentata
CCGTGGGGCCGTATGTACTGCCACCTCGTCTAACAGGTGAAGTGTACATGGACTTCCTCATCAATGCTTTACCACCCTTATCAGAGAATGTGCACGTGCTTGTACGCAGAAGGATGTGGTTCATACACAACGGAGCTCCAGCACATTTTAGTCGTAATGTACCCACTGTATTAGATGCAATGTTTGATCGCAGGTGGATTGGCCGATCTGGTCCCGTTGCATGGCCCCCACGTTCACCAGACCTAAACCCGTTAGACTTTTATTTGTGGGGCCATGTCAAGAGTCTTGTCTATTCAGCTCCGATAGACGATGCGGAGACGTTACGTCGCCGGGTATTTGAGGCATGTGAAACGGTTCATGGCCAACCAGGCTTTTTTTGACCGTGTGCGCAGATCCATGATGCGACGTGTTCGTGCATGTGTAGTTGAACGGGGTGGTCATTTTGAATATTTATTGTAATGTTTGTCTACATCACGTAACAGAGCTGTATAAAACAGTAATGACTATGTACGGTGTCCCAGAATGGCCAGGACAAACATGCATATAATTTATGCAATGTCTTGCAGCAGGTGCCCCTGAGGGCAAGGAAAGTAATAAACGAGGTCTTGTACGATAATGTTGTAGTAGTATGTCTTATGAATTGCCTAATTTCTTAATAAATCATCTCCAAATGTTCAAATATCCCGATGGTAACAACATTCTATGCCATTAGAGGGTAGCCACCTCCGCTATTTTCATAAGGGAGGAAGGTATCAACCAGACTTTGCTTCTGGTTTGAAGATCCCAATAGCATTAAGCAATGCTGAAAATATTGTATTGTTATGTCAAATAGTTTCCGATATTTTGGGAAAATACGGTTTTCAAATTTGATTTTTGGAGGCTCGTAACTCCCTTCATATTATATTTAGGTGGATACAGCATAACATGTTTTCGTCTTCTTTTTTCGAGAGGAACACGCATGCGAAATTTGTTCCCCTATTTAAGAAACATCCTGTATATCGATAGTTAATCGGAAACACATTTATGAATTTTTCACCCCCTTAAATGTTGAATTTCGAAAAATCCTGAAATTCGCTAATATGCATTTTTATGTGCGTCCCAATGAAGTAAAAATCACGATGATGGGCCATTGGGTTCGATCTCTATCGACGTTTCTCCACCCCCTTAGAGGTTGAATTTCGAGAAATCCCTTTTTAGTTCTTGCCTATGACCGGAGGAGAAACCACACAAAAAATTTCACGATGTTAGGTTCAGGAGTTTGGGCTGCAGTTTGATATGTCAGTCAGTCAGTCAGTGTTCTCTTTTAAATATATGTATAAACATACCTGGCAATTTAGTAAAGTTATCCTCAAAAACTTTTTTTTAACAGAAGGGTTTTTTAAAATTGCACTTAAATTACACAATTTGTATATTTTGACATACCATGATATAAATAAAATTTGTAAATTAAACTGAAAATTTAACGAAGGTGAACAAAAGGTCTGATCGTAACTAATTTCTTCAAAATGTCATCCTTCTAAATATTTATTGCAGCTTTAAGAGTGAAAACATAACCTAGTTTTAACAAATTATTGCATCCGTATACGTTTTTCTAGGTCATATTCCTAAAGTAGACTTTGGCATATATTTACTAATGTCTGTTGATAAATAAGTTTTTAAACTTTGTTCATCACAAACAATCCTTTAATTCTATTGATTTTATTTCGTTATTAAACAAAAACTACACTGTAAAAATATATAATTTTACAAGCAAAACAATGTGTTAAATTTTTTTGTGTAAAGAAAAATCAAAATGTTAACTGCCAGAATGGCATTACTTGTGTAAAAAATATTTTTTTTTTTTCCGCAATCTTATCACGCGAAGAAGACATTTTTGACTTATTGAACTACATAACTTTAAATGACGTATTGCAGTGTGCAAACTAAACACTTTTGTGTTTAATAATGCCTTTAAATTTTTCTTGCAATGGGACAGAATGATAATACGGTGTGTCATTGTGTTCAATGATTTCCAAGTTACGAGAGAAAACTTTATTCTCCTCGCTGTGAATCAGTTTATTGCTGGATACTAAAAATATGTTCGTATGAATGTAATTTTATTGTAAATATGACCATAACTTTCTTAAAACATAACAGTTTTTATCATCAAACAAAGACAATTTATATTTACGAGTATGACCATTCTTTTTTACATTTAACACTATACTTCAATGTGAAAACCGAGACATGTAACAGCTTATTTGAGTCTTGTACATGATACTTTCAGGAAACGAAATTCCGAGTAATTAGATTTGTATGAATAATAAATGTAGCAAATTTAACGAACAAAATTTATGTGACGGTAGTTTCTAGAAAAAAGACACCTTAACCCATTTAAGTCGTATTACATGTAACAAGATGTTTGTTTTAAGATTTTACTATACATCTGGTAAAAATCGATGAAGTAGATTACCTACTGTGATGTAACACCATCATGTATATATCATTGGTATTTTTGAGAATGATAGTAGAGTGAACTTGTACGTCCGAGCACAGCGGCTCTTTTCGTGTCATCAAAGATTTGATATTCAGAGAATTCCTCAAAATAATAAAAATATGAGAACATTTTTTTCAATAAAGTTTCCTAAACTTTTTAAAACTATTTTGCTATAAATAAAAGAAGTACTAATCACCGTAAATGAAATAAAAAATAGTATGGCTATAACATATAAAGAATTCGTCAATACAATCAAGAATCGAGGAAAATTTTTCCAAGATATTTTCAGAAAAACGACACAAAATTGCCATAAATCGCAGAATCGTGTATTCATTAATAAAATAGTATGGGGATGGGAATTGGGAAGAAGAGGTCTTTCCGAGAGACCCCCACGGTGTAATATATTTTTAAAGGGTTTTGTTTTGGGACTCTCCATTAAAAATATTATTTTAGAGTAGCGGATCCCCGTAAATTACATACAAATAAAATATTACAATTTTTACATAATATTTATTAAAGTTTAATTTTTAACTGAAGAAAAACATTTAGCAAATCATAAGCAAAATATTAACTATGTAAAACATATTTTTCTTCGAATCTAATTGAATAAAATTGCTTTCCAGGACCACCATTTTTCATTCCTTCATAAATAATATTTATTAATCTACTTTTAACATAATTTAAAACGTTATTAATACATCTTTGAAAATATCTGTCTGGTAAAATCTTTTTAAAATTTTCTATCTCTTATAACTCTCGAGAGAAAACGTTGTGTTAATTATTTAACCTTTCTTTATTAAATATGGTTTAGCAATTGTAAAATCGGAAAGTTTCTTAAACACATTAGCATTGTTGAGTATATCCAGTGGTGTTGCCAATGTATTTATTATATAAAAATAATTTAAACATTATTAAATAAATAATCTAAAAACTTATTAAAACACAAACAAAAACTTTTTTTTTGATAAATTTGAATATCCAGTCACTATATATAGTATAAAATTATATTTCAAATTTGTATTTTCGTACGGATTTATAACAACAAATCCATGTAATGAATCCATGTCAAGTAATTCAAATAATACATCTCTCAAAATGTTTAATTTCATGTCTCATTATCAACAGCTATTGTAATATTGAAATAAACTTTTTCTTCACAAACAAAACAATTAACAAAATGAACAATGTAATCAATGTAGTGGTTATCTAAAATTTTCAACACTTGTTACACTTAATAAATTTAAAAAAATAAATAAATTTTATAAATGTTTATGCTGAGTGATTTTTTGACTGGTCGCAGCTCAAAGGCTGCATCAACTGCAGCTGCATAAATTTTAACGACCATAGGACACGTTTCGAGCAAAACACTGTTTAATTAAATGTTTATATATATACTTCCAAATTCGATGTATTAAATTTAACGATTCTTTTTCTAAATCTGTCATAAAAATTTGTATAGTATTATTATATATTTTATTTTCTTAAAGAATATAAAAAATAATAAATATTGAATAATTTATTTGAGTCAAAAATAGCAAAATACCTGCCCTATATCCTTAGCATCTGTCACTGTTCTTCCACTCATATGTCACATCCACTATATTTTTTCCGAATGGTAGCCATCGCGAACATTAAATCCCATTTATAAGGAAAGCTCATATTCGGCAATATGACACACTTGGCAGAAAGGGGAAGAGCATTTTGAATAGGATAGATATATTGAAAAATACTGTATGTCACTAATTCACAATTTCCTTATGCAAATTACTATGACCACTCGTAACCTGTCAGAAAACGTGAAAAGATTTTCCATTAAATGTGTGCTTAAAAAGTTGTGTATATACTTCGAATAAAAAAACCATCAGCGTATAACTACACTAAAATTAATATATTGTATACACATTACTTAAGATGCACCTTAATTATTATTCACATTATATAAAAATTTTAATTTTCTGATACATACAAAAATAAATACATAAAAATATTTTTCGTTAATTCAAACGAAATCGTCTTTGAAATTGTAACACTGCATGCAAGTTGGCCGCGAGGTGACGTCAATTACGTTAGAGAAACATGCTGTGGCAACTCGTGTACAGTAAAACAGCTTTCTTGCCACGAAGAGCGGCCATTTCTTGAAAAAATAAATTATTACATTCATTTCTAGTATTGCAGTTATTTCAGCAGAATCAAAGTCAATTAATTTTTCCTTCTCATATATTTTATCTAACACAATATTTTCTACCTTATCTGTTTGCATAGGGAAAAATAAAACAAAATGTGGCTCATAATAAATTGTTTCACCAAATGACACTTTCTGTTTAAATGAAGCAATAATACTAGTTTCTCTATGGTTATAATACTCATGTTTAAGAATCATAATATTTGCTAAATTACAATGCACATTTATTGTTTCAAATGGAGTAAATTTTGGTTTAACATCAGCGAAATACCACTGATTTTTTTTTCTAAGACCCCATTTCGTGTAAAACCTATAATTTCACCAATTTAATTAGATTTATCGAACAGTAAATCAAAAATTCATTTTTTACTCTGTTCTTAATTTGGTCTTCTTCTAAAAATATTTTATCATTTTCAAATGGTGGTATTGTTCGTATAATTTTTAACAGATTTATCAAATTATATTTACCTGTTGGGATTTCTATTACATTTTCTGCCCCACTTTGATTTATAAACTAGAGCTTATTATTTTGACATGTAATACTTGGTGCTAAATATGTAGTATAAAACTGAACTAATCCCACCGAGGGTTCTTCTGTTTCTAAGTAATAATAATGCTTTTTATTTAAGTTAGGTTTCTTGCCTGATAATTAAAGTATTTTACTAATTTATACATAAAATTTTTATTATAAATAAAATTAATTATAAACCTATAAAGACAGATTGGGATATAAAAGTAAGAATTCCCGACGATATAATTTCAACAAAATATATTGGAGAATTATTATCTTATAACATTCGTTGCTTGATTTCAGGCACATCTAATTGTGGTAGAACCACTCTTATGATAGATAATTCTTAATATGCCCCAAGATGGTTGAATTTTGGTACTCTATATGTAAGTTCAAGAAGTTTAAATCAGCCAAAATATATTTATTTAGGATAAGGTAGTAACACAGCAATTAAAATATTTAATGAACCAGTATAATTTTTTCTCTTCAAATGAATAAATGATTGATATTGATGGAGGTTGTAGCGATTCTGTTATTGTTTTTGATGATGTTATACTAGATAACCAAGATATGATACGAGACTATGTTACTCGTTGCAAACATGAAAATATTGATTGTTTTTATTTAACTAAAATTTATCCAAAATTGCCGAAACAACTAATAAGTTATAACGTAAGATTGGTGTAATCGTTTCATATTTCGACAAGATGATACAAACCTTAAACAAATTCGTAACGATTATGTTGGTGGTATTATGTCATTTAAAAAATGTAGAGAAGTGTGTTCCATATATTGGGATAAAGACTATGGTGTTATTACTATTGATATGGCACATAAGTTTACAGTGGCAAATATCATAATACAATTAAAGCTATTTTGACTCCGTCAAATTAAACACCAACAAGGTGCAATTTTTTTAAAATGTATAACTATATTTAAAAAGTATAACCATTTAAATAATAACAGTAGTTTTATTTGGTTCATTAAAACCATTTGGAATTTTAAGAAATATTTTATCATGCAAATTTACATCAAATGGCTCAAACTAATAATTTTTTGTCAATTTATTCTATAATTTGGCAATTTGCATGTAATCTTCTGTGTATATACCTATTGTATTTATTGTTCCAACCATCATAAAAATGAATTCTTTTATCTAGGTAAAAAAATATTCTATTGCACTACATTTTCCGTTAAAATGAATCATGTTTATTCTGTTAGATTGATAAAACTCAAAATTAATGACATCATTAGGTGCAACTGGATTAGCCTCATTTCTTAGCCTTTTATCCTGGAAATCTACGTTGTTGTCTACTTCTATGTACGGAAGAAAAACTTAATAAAATGATGTATTTCTAGTTAATTTTTTTTTTTTAAATCATCTAACTATGAGCTTTTTAAAAAACAAGAAGTATCAACAGCAACATAACTCTGATGTTTTGATTCTAATTATTTCATTTGTTCTTCAACCCAAGATTTTGAAAATGCATTTCCAAATATAGCCATTATTCATAATATTACTTTTGTTATATCCTTAAAAATACGTATACTTGAAAATAATGTCAAATGTAATCGTACAATCCAGTATATAATTTTTTTTTTTATTTTCTAAAACAAATTTTCTCACCAGCCACTACATTAAATTACTTATCTATGTCAATTCTTCTCGATATTTTGTATAATTCGGTAATGATGAGTACAAAACTTCTCGACATTCGAATTTCAGGTACTTGTCCATCCGACATAAGTACACCTATAGTCTCATAATACACCCGAGGTAAAATATGTTTACCTTGCATTGTATTTCCTAACCAAATGAATTACGTATATTCTATTCCTATGAAAAAGTAATTGTAAATTTTGTAATTTAGTGATAATTTCTTCTATCTTTGAGTTGAATTATTGGCTCAAATTTTGTAATTTATCACCTATTTCGTTCCTAAAATAACTCATTATATATCATTTTCGTATTTATTGGTGTATTACAATACTTTAAAAGTGACTGATTCAAATTTTCTAAATATTTTGTTATTTCCGTTTCAATTGTTATTTTAGATTGGTGTAATTTATCACTTAAGTCTTGATAAAAATTTTGTAATTTATCATTTATTTCACTATCACTCAAATATTCATTTAATTTTTGTAATTAATAAATAATTTATCTGTCAATTGTTATTTTAGTATCATTTAATTCTTCCTAAAAATTGTTTATTTGCCGCATCAGTTTTATCAATAGGATCAGCAACCCTTACAAGCCTACGATGGTGAATATAAAAATGTTTCGTTGGAAAATCAAAGTTTTTGCTTAGTTGATTTTTTAAAGCAGATTCACATTTATCAACATCAGTCTTTAAAGCAAAACAATTTAGTATTTTTATCCCACAACCAAGTTTACGTTTAATATGCGTAGCTGATCCTGTCACACCAACCCATAATCTTTCGTTTAAATCTGCATCTTGAGTAAATACTCTTTTAAAAAAATTTTTCTAACTCATTATCAGCACCATGTCTTTCAGCTAAATCTTTTTGATGATGATAAGCAATATCATGTTCCATTGCTGCATCATCCATCGGATTTATTTGTTTTTAATTTATTTTTAATATTTTTAAGTCTAGTTCCAGGGTCTAAAAAGTGATATCCTAGTGCATGTAATTCGAATGGTAATGAACTAATTACAGTATTAAGTATTGTGATTAATACTCTTATAAGATATATAATTCATTTTGGATAATTCACAACAAAATCACTTACTATTCAACAAATCTATTATTTCCACTTTTCATTGTAATAAGTTTTATTTCCAGCATTTTCTTCAACCGAAATAACTAAAAGTCGATCATTTGGCTTCCTAACATCACCCATCCTTTTCTATTCTTTTGAGAGATAAGTATATTTTTTGATAATTTTTCCTGATTTTTGTGTAGTACGTTTCTGTTTAATAGATTCATAAATTGGTTTATCTATATTTCTACATTTTTTACCTTTGCTAGATTTTGGCATTCTAATATTTGGATCATTTCTTAAAAAACTGCATTGATATCTGTAAAAATTTAACTCTAGATTTGATAATCAGTATCTGTATAGTCACTTTCTGAAACATTCTTGCATGGTAACAATTTCTGCAAACAATCAGTTCCAATATATTTTCTCCCTTTAATGACTAGTTTATTATAGTTACATGTTACTTCACTATCACCAATGTACATTTTACTCCCGTCACGTCTTAATGCAAAATATATAGTCGTTCAAGTGTTTAATAATTCTGTTACTTTCTTACCAAAAAATGTTGTTCTATAGCTAGTCAATGGTACTGTATCCTTTGACAAATGATCAATGTGTTCATCTTTAAACAAATCCCTTTCAAATGATGTTTCTGAATGTGTTGGCGGATAATCTCAAATTGTTTTCACAACAGCGGGAATAAGTGCATTAATTAAATTCTTATTCTGATCTGTAACATTCCCTAATTTTTTGGCCAAAATTATCAGTTGCATCTATCATTGGTTTTTGTTATGTTTTATTTGTTTTATAAGTTTCTTTGTGATGTTATTGAATTCTTTTAATTTCTCAATATGCTGTCGTCTTCTTAGTTAGTATTTTCTAGCTTGATTTTCTGTTATCATTTAAAGTGAATAAATATTTGTTAAATAATAGTTTTTAATATTCAAACAGCTCAAACGGCTGAAATGAGTGTTCGAATAGTTCAAAATAGCATATAAAATATGATTCGTCAATAAACATAGTGTGTGACTGTTCGTTTAAAGGTGTGACGAAATCGGTCGCCCCTAAATTTTCATAACTAAAAACATAATCCAGACTCATTAATAGAGTTTGGGGTTGTTAATTTAAAGGGAGTAATAAAAATGTTCCCCCATATGTTTGCATAATTATTTCGATGTTTTTCTCCCACATAATTCCTAATTGTTCATTAAGGATTTTCATATTCTAAAATCTCAGCTACATCTTTTGCTTTGAATCAAGCGCTGGCTTAACCCAGCTTTGCTTTAGTAAATATAGTTGATTTTTCAGTACCTTACAAACTCGGCAAATTACCAGGGTTTAAAATTTATTACATTTTGATTGAAGATGTGGCACTAAAAATCAATGTTCATTTGCGGGAACATTAAACAACAATTTTCAAAAGAAATTGATAATGCAGCTAAAAAAAAAAAACATCCTAGTAGAGCAGTTTTATCTTTTGGTATTGGTTATCTCTGGCAAGGAGATTTAGTCGAAATAGGTTTCAGGTTCAGTGAAAGGTATTTCGAAAATTAACAAAGGGTTTAGTTCTATGTTAAGTGTGATTGATGTCTTTTTTCCAAATTTGCATGGGCAATACCTGTTAAGGATAAATCTGGTGAAAATGTTACATTAGCATTTAAAAGTATAATAAATTGTCGACAAGTTAAGCAGTTTCAAACAGCTAATGGAAAAGAATTTTATAACTAAATATTTCAAAATTTAAAGAGTGATTACGAAGTAATACATTATTCAACATTTAGTAATAAGAAATCTAGTGACATTGAGCGATTTAATAGAACTTTGAAGAAGAAATGTGTAAAATGTTCACCGTATAAGGAAACTATAATTGGGTAGGTAAATTACCAAAATTTATAAGTGATTGTAATAACAACATTCATAGAACAATCAAAATGAAGCCTGTTGTGTAAATAGAAAGAATGAAGTCTCTATTCTGGCTAATATGTAAAATAATAAAATAATTTCTGTACCCAAATTTGCCGTTAGAGATGAGGTTTGAATAAGTGAAGCAAAAAAAAAAAAAATTTGATAAAGGTAATACACAAAATTGGACGACTGAAATATTTGAAATTTCTGAAGTATTACACACGAATATAATAACACATGGAATTAAAGATTTGTAAAATGAACCAATCAAAGGTATGTTTTATGAACAAGAGCATTTTAAACTAAATATGATAAACATTTATTAGTGGAAAATTATTTTGCGAAAGAAAGGAGATAAAGTTTTATTTATGGATAGGTTTTGATAGTATACGTAACTAATGAATAAATAAAAACAATATTGTTTTATACACATTTTTTTCTATATGAATGAGCGAGAAAGTAATTGAGAGCTACGAACGTAGACGTTTCCACCAATTGAGAAAACTAAAAAAAAAAAAAAAAATAATAATAATAATAATAATGAATAAAATAAGATAATAAAATTTACTTACCAATTGGTGATTAATTTTCACATCCGAATGAAACTTATGTATATTTTGTATTTAAAATAACTAAGCGAGATAAAAATGAGGATTACGCAAAGGATTCAACTACTGATCCGTGTGAGAATTTCTTTCTATTCTTTTTCTATTTTTAAAAATATAAAATTCTAAACATGGCAATATTATTGAGAGTATTGTCAGTCTGGTGATAATTTACCCTATGGTACATTCGTTTTAAATTAAATTTAAGAATTAGCGTATGTACAGTTATCTATGACTGAAAAAGGTTATTGAGTTGATAAATTCGTCTCTTTTAGAGCTGATAAACATAATGAAGCTCCATATTGAAAAGGGCGTTACAAAATTTAATTTAATGATGATGTTTGTATCTACGGACAACCTAAATTTAAATCTGATGAAACTCCTTACCTATAGCATTTGGCTATAGAAAGGATAGATTATTTTAATAGTATGAATATTTATTGTACGTAATTAATATTTTCTTTATTTCTATCATGTTATCTTAAATCACTTAAATTTTCTTGTATTTTTTTTTTTTTATGTTTTACAAGTTTAGTTTATCTTTGGAATCTATAGGATCAGTTAATGAATGCCCCAACCTAGTTACTTAATATTATATTATTTATTCATATTTTTTTTGTTAGGACTCGCTTCAAAAATCTTAATTTCATTTTTATTTTTTTATTTTATTTTTGTTATATTTTTGTTTATTTTTCGTTTGTAATTTTTCTCCAGCCCTAATGCCTGTGCTGGCGACGTCGTGAAGGCTTGAGGAACAGCCGCGAACGAGGGGGCGTTGTCTAGAGATAAGAGCAGTCTTGGCCGAGCGATAATGCCGTTATGGCGTATTTCTTTAATTACCGTCTCGCTAGCACCGAAAGCTAGCGCCATCGTAATGGTTTTTCATAGTTTTTGGACGGCCAAGCAAAGTTTGTTAAGCCAGGAAGTCCGTAGATTGTTTAGAAGAGTCTACGAGGCCGAAATGTAATTAATTTTTTAGGGCGCAAGATTTGAAGACGGCAGCGTCGGCGGCTTGGTGATGCCATTTCCGTATGAGACGTGATTGGTATGACGCCGTCTTGTTTTACCGCACCAGACACTTTCTTGACTATAAATTAGTTCCTTTTTTGGCAGTGTTAATATTTGGAATGAACTAGGAATAACTTTTATTTTGAAGAGTAACTATAATTTTTCGGATTTACTAGGACTTTTGACCCATTTGCCTTGTTTTATGAGAACTGTCAAACCTACCACTCTGAAAGAGATAGAGACTAGTCGCGGGCATTTTAAATAACGTATTTCGTGTTGTGTACAAGACCAAAGTTTTACAAATAATTAAAACAATTTTTTTTAGTATTTCAATTGGAGAAACACTCATGAAATAACTCTGATTTTGAACCCTTAAAATTACGTTAATTGCATTTGCATTACACATGGTAATTTCTTCTGAAATGTTTTATCACCTTGAAAACTTTTCAAGGAATATTTTCTTTATTTCGGCCAGAAATTCAAATTATTAAGGATGTGGTAGTTACCTACACTGACAAGCTTACATAGCTAATAATTTTCAGTTTAAGTTAGCATTTTATATTTCCTGAATTATTTATTCTATCATTTTAGTTATTTGGACTAAATAAATAACTGTGCTATTTAATCTCTTTATGTTGAATTATTGTTCTCATGTGGATGAAAGTACGTACTAATAATTTCTTGTTGAAACCAGATGTGGCTTACGAATATTATTGAGGTCAAAACTAGTAGGAATTATGTATGCTTTTTAAGGCACAATTTTCACATAACTATTATGCTACACCACAGTACACAACACCCATATTATTTTACTCTGTAATACACTAAGTAAAGTGTGCACAGACTATTTTTGGCGCTACCAAAGAAGGGCCCGATGTATTAACATAGTCCTATAAAAATCCAGTCATGTCTGATCACAATACAAGGGAAAGTTACTTCCTCCGTAGTTCAATGAGGAGAGATAATAGTGATGATGATACAGATACTCACTATTGAGATCTAGGAGACCTAACTAAGACTGAAACAGAATCTGACACTCAGATAGAAGTAGTAGGTATGACTAATGTTTTGCCAGACTTTGTAGGGACTGGAGGGGCTACTGACACTTTAGAAGAGCATATCATAGTGCCACCTACCACCCATATGCATACACCTACAACTTATGAATTACCCATTGAACAAACTACAGGCGTAAACTCAGATTCAGACTTAAATCCACTTATGGTAGCCATGCAGCAAATGTTTCAAGAAATAAAACAACTACGAGTAGACAGTAAACAGCAGAAACAGGATATTTCTCTGCAGATATCTCAGTTGGAACGAAGGGTCACACAACAACACGAGGGCCTAATAGAAAGGTTTGATGCACAAATCCTCGAACTAGCTAAAGACACTGAGGCGAAATTTAATGAGACTACACAGATGCTAAATACTGTTCAGACTTCTCTAGAACAGACTCTAGTTAGAATACAAGATCAGTTTGTAAGTCTGGATAGTAGGGTCTCTAGGATGGAATGCAACTCTGCACCGCCCTCTGACATTGTCAAGGACAGCATCATGAGAGAAATTGGCCAACAGCTAGAAAACCTAGGTAGGCACATTGACACTAAGGTGCAAAATGTATCCAGGCAAGGTGAGCTACGCACTGAGAGGTTAGAAACGCAGTTGAACAGCATCACCGAGGAGCTGCAAACTATAAAACTAAGTACTGAAGCAAGGGTTGTTTCTAACACAGATGATGTTAGTCCAGACGGAGATAGTGTTGTGCAACCTATCTGTACTCTACCTAGTAGTTCACATCACGCTACACCTCTAATGCTTCATCATCCTGTAAAGCAATGGGCAGACGAATTACCCAAATTTTCAGGAAAATGAAATGAAAATCCAGTAGCATACTTTCGGAAACTAGAGGAATATGCAAAATTGTTCAATATATCAGACAATGAAGTTATGAGACGCATGGGGGTAAGCCTATCGTCTACAGCATTCTACTGGTGGGAGGTCGCTAAAGGTAAGATAAAAAATTTTGAGGAATTCAAAATTAAGTTGTTACAAGAATTTTGGAATTCAAAAATTCAGAGCCTGGTACGCAATCAACTTGCAGGAGAGTCATTTGATCCATCAAAAGTAAGTCCATAGAAGAACACTTTAACGAGGTGTATGAAAAAACTCGGCATTTTACGATACCTATTTCAGATTAAGAGTTTGTGGACTTAGTAGTATCGCAACTACCTCTCACTTACCAGAGGCAGTTTACTGGCTGTACGTTTAAGGACTTGACTGAGTTTCGATATTACCTAGTTAAAGCAGACCGAATAGAGATGCAGTATAGATCAAATGCGCCTAGAGAACATGACAAATCAAGGCCTACATATTCAGCTCCGCTGTACAACTCACATAACCAGCATGATTTTCGTAATCCGAATCAACTACCTAACCAACAAAATCAGAAAGATTTTCGAAATCAAAACCAGCAGCAGAATCAAACTAACCAGGCACGATATAACCCAGGAGTAAGAAACATGAAAGTCCAAGGTAGAAGGTGGAAACACAGAGACAACAGAAATGGAAAACATAAATGTAATCCTAGGAGAGAAAATAGTTCAGATTCGGATCAACGAGATGAGTCGAGACGTCAGTCTGGCCACTGTAAGGATCAGAAGTCAAGGTATCTACAGGATAGAAGGAAAAGAAGAAACAGTGACAGAGGGTCTGACTCTGAAGAAGAGAAGAAGAGAGGGAAAACAACTGAAAATATGCAAAATGAACAACAGAGTAAACAAACTACACAAGAGTAGTATGATTATGGCGGTTCTGGTGTAGGATTCGGTGTGAGGATTACTGCCGAGTGAGGATTCGACCGCCATGTTGTGACGTCATGCCCCGGCTGCCATGTTGGATGACCTTGACCTTTGACTGTGACCTTGACCTTTAACCTCGACCTTGAGCGTCAAATTACCAAAATTTACCAAAATTTCAAAAAAATTAAATTTTCAAAAAATTAAAAATTTCCTAAAAAGTTTCAAACTTCCGAAAAAATTCCGAAATATCCCGAAAAAAAATATTACCTCCATCTTGTTTCCGCACGCTATCTTGTTTCTGGCCGCCATCTTGGTGTTTCTTCCAAAAAAATTTCGATTTCACATTCCATTATAACCCCGCACGTATTTAATAAATAAAATTTTTTATAAAATTCTTTTTAATAAAAAACTTTTTAGTAAAATACTTTTTAATAAAAAAACAATTTAATAAGAAATACTTTTTATATAAAAATTATTTAATTAAATCAACTACCGACACATCTCACCCAGACGAGCTCCATCGACACACTGATGCCCCCACCACTTTTTACATGTATATATTAATTTATCCCCCTCCCCGACCACCCTCTAACCAACCCGAATGCATTCTAATTGGCTGTTAGTCAGGTGATGAATTTCCCCCCTCCTGCCCCTACTTTCCCCACTCACTGACGTTCGTGTTATAACCCGCACAAACTACTACACCCTCCTCCACCACCCTCACACAACTTTACCACCACTTTCTTATACATCGACTTAACATTATTTCCGTTATAATTCTCACTACACAGCATGTCACCAGTGTCTTCACATAGCAGCTAGATGACCATAAGTAGTAACAACCATCGATTGAGACTACGTATTGATCACTAATTTTAAAATTATCGGTTTTTTTAACATTGTAAATATAAATTCAAAAACTTTATTTGAATACCGTTAATGAATACTACTTAAACATGACTTATTTCTTACCTATATCCGATCAATTCCCAATAAAATCAATCAATTATTAAAAAAATTGTTGGAAAATACTTTTTTTTTATAACTACACTGACTTTGTTTCCTACAAACCTTCATCGTCTACACTCACACTCCTACCAAATTAGTTATATTTCCTTCAATTTCCGATAAAATCAATCATTCGTTTTGAAAACAACAACATATTTATCAGGACAGTTACATATGCAATACTCTTCGACTTCTTTCAAACATGGCATACAACACCCCATCGAAGAAATTTACGTTCAATTTCATATTCATACTACATATGCTAAACATACCGCCATACACCCTCGCACTTTCCATCGAATACCCCCTCACAAATCTACCTTCACTCTCCAACAGTCCTGTCAAAGCCTGTTCGAACTGTTCATTACGCTCTTCTGCAGTACATATACACGTATAAGACTTTCTCTATGCGTAGCGAGCAGTTACATATACACGACATCACGCAGCCATGAAAATACCATCATCCAATCACATATCACTGGCCTGCTTCCATAGTTGAATAGATACTTCAGTTTCATATATTTTTATTTTTTACTCTATCTTTAATTTTTAAACGGAAAAAAGAATTGAAATCGTAATAGTTGTACTCGTCAAACACCCAAAATAAATAAAAAAAAACTGTTTCCCTAACTATAAAAATTGATGTACATTCAATCTATAATCATCTACTTGTAAAACAAACACCACATACCCTGAAAATCTATTTAGTCTTCACTTAAAACTATCACAGTCATGTCCATATATTGCTCGAAAAGCAACAAAAAAAAAAAAAACCTTATTTTAGTTTTATCATCAACTTCGTGTCGTCACAATGCAAACTAAGACCTCATAACAGAAGTTTCATCCATGCTTCGTTGACCCTGTCACATATATTGCCAGTTTTGTCAAGGAAGTCCCATGCGTCGACATAGTCATTTTAATGTAGGTAGATATCACCGGCGAAGATATCGCCAACAGAGGTAAAGCTATCGCAGTGCTAGTCGAAGATGTTCAACACGAGCTCACATCACGTCATAACTTATTCACTGATGTAGATAAAATTCTGCTTCACTGCTATAATTCCCACTAGTAACAGGAAATATCGAACACACTCAGTTCTATTTTTTTTTTCGAAGTGAGTTGTGGTCATAGGTAAGTTACGTCGCATATAACCTGACACAAACATATCTTATTCATGCAATTTAATGAATATCATACAGTGGTACGTGCTTCGTCCTGTTCGCTTTCCTACAATGTGTGTCTTTATACGGTACGGGTTCAGTGAAATAGCACTCCATCCATACATTTTAATTCTTAACTCAGTGAGTTTTCAACTCTTCTCAAGGTTATCGAACCGAATTTTCTTTCATGCTATGATGAAATGTACGTAAGTCCTTGCTGAGTTTATTTCTATATTATGTCTTCAGACTACCTCAGAAAGCCAAACACATCAGTTCAATTACATTTTTATTATAAATATCTGTACAACCGTAGATGATTTAGCTTCTCAACTTTTATCATGTTCGTCGTAATCATCTCATCATATTCTTAATTGACTGATAGACGCCCGCACTTTTAACACCCCTAAACCAAAAAATTCCTTATTCATACATGTTTTTCATCTCATACCACCTACCCTACCATGACATCATATACTGTAAATCATGTCACAGATTAAACAATGGTATCTTGAAGTCATTGAGAAATATTCCGGTCTGTTCAGTTACGAAGCAGAAGTTAATGATGGCTTCACCATTAACACATCATTCGCAGTAGGTTCAATTTTCTAAGTTTTATTCCATCGTCGAATCTGATGCTTTCCAGGGATAATATCATGACATGTACTTATATGCTATACGTGCATACAGTCTACAGCTCTAACATCAGTATGCTGTACAACACCGTTATGTATTACATTTACTTATTCCTAGTCTCCATACAGCGTATCAACACGCAAATGTCTTGTAGCACTGGTATCTAGAAGGTGTTGACGTCGATTCTCACAAAGTTAAACACGTAACGGTTACAATTTCCTTAAATGACGACTTACAGCTACAGAGAAGAGACCTTATCGAATACTAACCCGTATACCGTTTCTAGTTGTTGCTTTGTCCAATCAAGATATCCTAGTTTTCTCACTAGTACATACTATGAATAATACTTTAATGTCATCCGACTTCACGCACATACTGATATTTTTACATTAATATATGCTTGCGGTAAGAACACACACGATTAGCGTTCATCTTCACTAGATGTAATGTTACCTCTTCACTATTGAAATATCACCTCTCCCAGACTACTGATATTCGTATACTTACTGCAGTTATTAATATAAGTTTTTTTTTCCTTTTATCCTATATCCAGTCCTGCAAACATGTTTGTTACCGAATTTCGTGTTTTATTTTAAAGTGCATCCATATATACATTTCACATTTCATTATTAGCATAAAAAATATCGTTTGTTAGGTAAAGGGAAGCAAACCTTTGTAGTTCGTGTCTTGACTCTGTATTTCGTCTCGTAATGCAAACCAAGATACCAACATTTTTTTCTCACCTTAAATTACGTCTACAATTACTTTCTGAAAATACATCTTGCCTCTTACCGAAGGACATATCTGTAGTATGTTACGGTACAGTTAGTAGCATGTAACACTCTTCGTAGGGTAAGGTTCCAGTAGTTAGAGTTATTATCATTCAAGATGGAAGATCTCGTCCAGTATAGTCAATCATTTGTCGCCATCAACTGACATCATATACGATGCGTAACGTATATGTAATATACATTATACTAATATGCGAGAGTAGAAATGATTACGTGTAAAGCTACAGGTCTTTCCTTTATTCGCTTTTGTACATAGTATGTAAATTTGAAACCAAATACATTATTTCATATTTTTAAGAGTTCCTTCCATATGTATTTCAGTTATGATACGTATTTATTTCCTGTCAAGTTCCTATCTCACAGTCAGACTAAAACATAACCATTCTTCCATCGCTAAAGACTTTGATGTTGGTCGCTAACTAAATTCTCTCTCTCACCCTGACCATTCTTAACGATTCCATACGTAAAAAATATATAAACCTACTTACATTAAACAACAATGTATTACTAATATACAGAACAGATATTTCTACTTTGCTCGTCTTAACTATACACGACCCCTCCTTTCTACCCTACATATGGTAGTCTGACAAAAGCATAATTTTCATGAAACTAATTACAGTACAACAAAAAAACTTAAGAAGAATCTTCAGTATTTTTCCTATTTAAACATAACTATGGTTCATTTTTACCTCGCTCATTTATATCAAAGACCGTCATACATCTAAATTCCATGAATTACAAAAGTGCTTCCAAAAAACGATTTTTTTATGTAATTTAATTCATCAAGTTTAACAACTGCGAAAAAATAATATTTTTAAAAGAGACTAACACGTTTTTTTGATTATTTTCAATTATATCACATTTTTTTTTAAAATTAAATCAGACCGAGCAAATTAAAATACATTAACTTTATTCGCGTGGAGACTGCTGGAAGTGTGTGCTAGAGAGACAGACAGAGAGCGAGAGAGAGAGAGAAAGACAGAGACAGCGACTGATCACACTACACCTACGGCCGGTAAGGTGTCAGGTAGGCTTAGGAAGGGAGGGGTGCCGGCGGCCGTGAACGGGTCCGACTCGAGTCACTCACACAGCTCAGCCCAGCTACAGTATATATCTGTAGTGGAGAATAATAAAACATATAACTTTTGTGACTTTACAAGTTTATATTTTGCAAACGGCTACTCGGATTTGAAAAACGTATTCACTGTAGAATTTCTTTTTAATTTCTCAACAAGTAGCGTGCACGGAGGTTCGAACCAATATCCCTCTTGGTAAAAATCATGTTTCATATAGTATAAAAAATTAAGCTTATCATGGATCATGGTCGAGCACATACGATAAACTGGTGAAAGCTTTCTGACAGTCCCATATGTTGAGCTCAGTCTTTTACCAACACCAGAAATCCAAACTTGTCCTTCTAGCTAACATGTCTTCAGATTCAACAAAAGTCTTGTCTGTGTTAAAATGATCGTCGCACACCTAGACCACTGATACGAAACTGTTATATTCCTTACAGCATAAGACATTTTTTCCTGCGATGACTTTTCTAAATCACAAGTTCAACACTTTTGTTTTTAACTTACCTACTACTATACCTAGCACCTTAACCCAGCATCACTTGCAATAATCGTTTACCTACTAAATTATCAGCTAGGTCAAAGCTACACTAAGCTTATAATTTTAGGTTTGTATGCATCAAAACAACCATACTTCTAAATGCATTTTATCATCCATACATAACATACACTTCAGTATTATATCAAATAACCGAGGCGGGTCACATAGTAAACTATTCATTACTTTACGTTAAGTAAATATCATCACATGTTTACAATGTTAAATCAGATAACCATACCACATGCATATATAAACTGCACCTTTCAATCTTATAACTTTACACAACCAAAAGCCTTCCCTCTTATACCCAATATCAATGGCTGGCACATGCTACATACGGTGTTATCTCCCGTACATTCATATCAGTCAAAATATACCCGATAATAATTATTCGCTAAACTTTTCTAAGACATACAAACAAACATTTCGTTCTCATCCATCAAACAAAACACAATTTTTATCTAGACAAACGCACCCTCATTACCATTGACAGCTACCGTACAATTCAGTTAGTGCTAATTCTTAATACTTCATTAATACTCTCACTCATATTGCACCGTACGTACAGCGTTCCATTCAATGCAACACTTGTGATTTTCAGAAAATTCTTTACTAAATTCAATCTTCTTTGCAGAATAGGCATAAACCCAGCTCAAATATTTTTGAGATTTTAACTTACAACAAGACCTCATATGTTTATTTGAGTCGTTACTTTCGAGAGCGAGCCTGTAGCTTCCTAAAGAACTACATCTTGCCAGATGGTCTCATATACGGTGCTCTATGACAAAAGTTATCTGCACCATTTCATTTCATGTCTATGTAGATTTCATAACTATGCATATTTGATTAGCTTCCAGCACTCTCACATCAAGATAATGTAACCTAAAATAAACTTTATGCTCATTTATCATTTATATCTAAGCGAAAAAATATTTTACGCACACTCATTGTACACGTACGCTTAATACTTATCACTGGCATGTCATGGAAGACTCTTCTGTCATAAGAACCAACTTCAAGACCAAGAAGAAGAAGAAGAAGAAGAAGAAGAAAATAAAATCATTTAGTCACAACTTCCATTGTCAAACCTAAAGCTTAAAACTTATACATTTTGTAACATATTGATTTTAATAAACTATTTGCAGTCATATTTATCAGTAAAATTTTCGTTGTTTTAAACATTTGCAACCGAGTCCCACGTTACTTCTTAACATTGCCTGCTTGGCATTTTCGTATTTAAGTTATAGTCCTATCATGTACAATATGGTCTTATGCAAACGAGTTTTCATGAATGTATAGTTCAAATAAATCTTACAGAAAATAACTTCCATCTAACTTTTTTTCTACATAAAACACTCTAGTGTCAGTACTTTTCTCCAGAGCAAGTAAATGTTACCCAGGAAAATAAATTATCAACCCAGGAGTCTATTGACTGGTACGATACGATTTTATTTCAGTCCCTAAGAAAACATACTTAATGATCGTATATCAAAAATCATATTCTACAGTCACCTATTGTGTAGTTATTTTTGAAGTACAGCTTCTGACTTGAATGCTTGTTCCTTGTTTATTCGCATATACTGCACTACAGTTATCACATGAGTAAGTCTTGTAGGCGATACCGAACTTGAAGTTGCTTTCTTCGTGTATGCGTAGAGCACAGATACTAGAGAACAGTTTACCGCAGTACTTGCATTCACACCTCGATGAACTAGCAACATTTCCTTTGCATATTTTCCTGTGTCTAGTCAAGCTATCATTGCGAGTAAACACTTCATCACAGTTATCACACAGGTAAGTCTTGTACGACACACTATGCATACAATGACTTTGTTCATGACGACGAGCATTCGAGTGTGTACTAAATGAATTCCCACAGTAGCAACACTGTTTCAGAGAAGTATGCACAGGATTTCTAGAGAACACTTCCGGCTGAAAGGTGGCCCCTGATAAGGATGGCAATTCTTCGATCTCCGATGACATCATCTTATCGTTTCAGTTTTACACAATAAGTTCCTATTAATGAAGGTGTCGATCTGCTTTCCAGCACGTCTATCGACTAACTGAGCTCCTTTTTACATAAACAGTGAAAAAAAGACTACTGGTTGGACGAAGATGAGAAGATAATATAGTCCTGGCAGGGGTTCGAACCCAGGACCATTAGGTCAAATTCCTTACTGAGCTACCGGGACAGTCGCGTATGTCAAGTGTATTTAGTTCAGAATGTAACAAGAGATATTGCTTTTTTTATCACTTTGTTACTTACTAGTGAATACATGTGTGATTGAGCTGAGAGTAGTTTTACCTGCTTATTTTAGGTCAGCACAAACCGAACTCTGATTATATTATGACTGATAGAATATTTTGAGTATATAAAGGAATATAGGTTCTGCTCGGGGCTGAAATAATTACAATAAATGTATCCTCGTACCGTACATTTAGCGTTTTACTGACTACAGGGTATATGGTACTGAGTATCGAAAGGGACTTACGAAAAATTCTTAACTCGCGCAGACAAGTTTTTTATGGAATGTTTAGTTATAATTAAACGACTCAGACCTTCACCAGCTTAACCGACCTCTCGTAACCGTACAAAGTGACTAGCCGGTCCTATGTTCGCAGAACAGATTATGTTATACGATATCAACTTGTCTACAACAGGATAGAGCTATACTCGACTGTGCTCCATGGCTATCAGCTTTTCGCGTATGTGAGTTAGAACAGCTTACATAGACGTAGTTAACTCCTGATGTCGTCATATTTTAATTAGATTTAAGGTAACGCGACCAATAAAGAATATGTAATCTTACACTAATACAGGTTGGTGTGATATAATATTGTCGAAGAAACGATGACTTCTCACGATGAACGGTGACTAGTGAGTGAATTAGAGACTTTGGTCAACGCTCAACGACGTGTATGAAGCAACGATGCAATGTAAGGGTGGTGGAAAACGGGAGATCTCTGAGAAACCCCGCCGATCAACTACTGCTTCGTCTGGCACGATGTATGCATGTGAAAATCCGGGGTGGTGAATGTTATGATTATTCGACCACGGCGACTAACAGAATTATGTTATAATTACAGCCTATCGCCCGTGCTGTTAACGACATCGGTATCGTTGCTATCCAGCTTCTAGCTTGGTACATGTGAATCGAAGTAGCTAGCATAGAATAAATGGTGGTATTTAAGCACTGTTTATGTAAAAATGAGCTCAGTCGAAAGACGTGCTGGAAAGCAGATCGACATCTTCATTTATAGGTATTTATTGTGTAAAACTGAAACGTTAAGAAGATGTCATCGGAGATCGAAGACATGCCATCTGTATCAGTGGCCACCATTCAGCCGGAAGTGTTCTCTGGAAATTGTGATGGCCCTATTTTATTGATACTTATATATATATAAATTAATGTAGTTTAGGTTAATTATGATGATTGATTGTAATGAAGGGGCCTTTATTGTCATATGTAACATATTGCCATCCATTTTAACTTGAATATTGATTGTGAGGGTTTCTGTGGGATCCTATGATAGGCCATTATAAAAACAGTAGAAAATATGACTATTACTAATATTATCACAGAGGTATCGTGTCTGGTATCGTTTTAACCTGTGGAATGTCACAGACTCGAATATGCTAGTAACATTAAGATAATTTTATGTATAATGATTATAGTTTTTAAGAGTGATAATTGCCCGCCGGTCTGGCGACAATAGAGCAGATGATGTGTGGGCCGTACCACATGCTGTTCGAGAAGGGGGCGCTCGACCTCCCCCTGTCTCCTTGCCATACAATCCCCTCTCTTTCTGTCTCGCCTACACATTTCTTCTCCTTTCCCCCTCCCCCAACAGACCCCGTGTAACGTACGTAATTTGAACTAGAATTATATTAATTGAAGAAAGCAAGTAGTAATTAGGCGAAGTGTTTTATTTGTAATTGCTGTGCCCATGTTTAATTTGATTTTAAATAAATACGGAGGCTTCCACAAGGGACGCACGCAATGTTCGGGCCAGGGCTTCGCTCTGATTGGTCGGGGGAACCTACCCGCCCCCACGAGTCCGGTGGGGCGGGAAGGGGACGCCGCCCAGGAGAGCAAAGATGCGAGACGCTGGGCACTAAGAGGAAAGTCTTAAGACGAGCCGGGTGTGTGTGAGCTCGGGGGGACAGGTGTCGGGATATTCGTCGTCGGGTTTGTAAGGACGGTGGACAGCGAGCTCGGGGTCACCGGAGTGTGGACTCTTCGGGTGATCGCGGCCGGTACCTGCAACATAATTAACGTCGTGACCGATCAAAAGACGCCGGAGGAAGCGCCTATTCTTTTCGTCGAAAGAAACTATAAGTATCTACCTCTCGTGACGCAACCCGCAGTGTGCGAGTCCCTTAGGCCGATTTAAAAAGAAACTCCTTTGTTATTTTATTTCAATTAGAGCTAGCCGGGCATACCACAACATTACTTAATACGAATCCAATCATCCAACATTAATCACGTAAGAGACAGAGCATCGACACCTCTTGTTATAACCAAACGCGGGTCACGAGCACCATCAACCGGAAGTCGCAACTTGGCGCACCAACTCAGGGCCTTCGAACCGCACACCCTGGAGAAAGACTCTTGTTTGCAAACACTGGTGAGATACTACTTCGGTGAGGTTGGGACTTGTGTTGCTCGCCGGAACGGACGTGGTGGAGCTGTTAATCCCGGTTGCCGCGAATGAGACCTGGAGAATTGTACGAGTGATATCGCGGAGCGCGGCAGGCGACATCTAACAACGCCCACAGAGTAGTCGACGGTGAGTGCAGCGACGCAGAGACGCTTGACGCCTGTCCCAGGCATTGAGCGAGGACCTCTTGCCTCCGAGTCTTGGAGGCGCGAGGGTCTACATCCAGTACTGAGGCACAGGGGTTCGTGCCTTGACAACGGCGGCAGCGCAGACCTTCAAATTGGTGAGCTGAGGTTTCCCATTTACCTATTTACAGAGTTCCAGTCAGCGCATCGGGGGTCATCGGCAGCTGGATTTGTCGCAGTTACGACGTTGTACTTTCTTCTGCGTTTTGTTTCCTTCTGTGTTGTGTTGCGGTGCAGCGAGTATATATATATATATATATATATATATATATATATATATATATATATATATATATGTAT
>PNEQ01117835.1:0-12596 GCA_003012365.1 Medauroidea extradentata
AAACAGAGACGGACTAAATCAGTAGTACATACAACACCAATGCTATCTAGCAGATGACACTACAACTAATACGACTGGTATAGCTACTAGCTCTTCTGGTGGAAAGACTCAGCACCAAAGTCTTAATAATCAACGCCATCTAGAAGACGATCAGTAACTACTGGCAGCCCTACCTAGAGGACAACAATAAAACTAATTTAAAAAAAAACAAGATAGAAGTTTGAGCCAATGAGGGTAGCTAGGTATCAAGACAACGGACATTAACCAAGATGGTGGGTAGACCGTACACATTTAATTACGAGACACATGCTGAACAGATCCGGTGATCCGGCTCCAAGGCTCCTGCAATAGAAGGAACTATACTACACTACTATTATGATTTGTATTGTGCTCTTATACATAACAACACCACACTTTCAGAAGTAGAAAAACATCAGTATTTTTTTTTGACATCGTTATCTGGTGAACCATTTAATTTAATCAAAACATTACCTTTATCACACGAAAATTATGAATTGGCATGGAAAACATTAACAGAGAGGTACCAAGATGTAATGAAAATTGCAACAGTACACTTGGACAACATCATGAAATCACCTATTTTGATTTCAGGCTCTCCAATACGGCTTATAAATTTGGTAGATATTATAAAGGAAAATTTAGGAGCATTAAGAGTACTTAAGTTTCCAGTAGATGAATGGAGTTTTATACTTTTGAATATTGTTTTGCCTAAACTGGACATTGACACTCGTCGTCAGTTCGAGTTAGCACACAAAGAGATAAGAATTCCCTGCTTCAAACAACTTCTTGATTTTCTTGAATCTCGCTGTAAGGCCTTGGTGACAGCAGAAAGCGTCGCATCTTCAACCATTAAGTCACATAATGTAACAAATAAGGTTACACCTATGATTACACTAAACATGAGAAAATCATTTTTTGCTAATTCCTCCCAGTACGTATGTGTTGTTTATAAGGACGACTATTAAATTTATATGGGCCCAGAATTCCTCAACTATTCACAGGTAGAGAAAATTAATAAAGTAAAACTACATAACCTATGTTTCAATTGTCTTAAACCACATTTGGTCAAGAACTGTAAATCAAAATTAAAATGCATTCATTGTGGGAAAATGCATAATTCTTTATTGCATGTATTCGATTCTGCACCCACAGATACTTTTCGAAGTCATAGTTATGTGAATCAGATGGAAGATTCGTTCGGCAAGAAAACTAAATTTCATAAGTCTGTATCATCAGAGACTACTGAAGTTAGCCCTGTCAAAGAGCATGACTCTACTGCAGCATCCTTGACCAGTTCAAACAATAATACCAGTACAGTATTGTTAGGTACAGCTGTTGTTCATATATACGATGCTTGTGGTAACCTTCAACAAGTACGTGTCCTCCTTGATTCAGGATCACAATCGTCTTTCATTTCAGATGAATGTGTCAAAAGATTAAGATTAACCAGTAAGAAGGCTTGTGTATCAGTTTCAGGGCTTGCACAGTCATCTATTAAAATCAATAAAGGAGTTGTTACATGTATTCTACAATCACGTCTGAGTAGTACATCACAAATAGTAGTAAATGCATTGATTTTGAGAGACATCACATCGAATTTGCCTGCTGTTTCATTACCATTACAATTTCATCACCAGTATAAAAATTTAAAGTTAGCTGACCCAAGTTTTCACACTCCAGGTCCTGTAGACATCCTGCTAGGTGCTGATGTTTATGCTTATATTGTTGACGGTGGGCGGTATCCTGTTACACCTGGTTATCCATCAGCATTGTACACAATATTTGGATGGATTTTGATGGGAAAAATCACATTTAAGACTACGCTTGGACAAAACAATATTGCTTCTTTTTTAACAACCCCTTCACTTGATTTGTCAGATGCTCTTCGTCAATTTTGGGAGGTAGAAGAAATACCATCCATATAACATGTCGGCCCAGAGGATGAAGAGTGTGAGAAACACTTCTGTCAAACACATTCTCGTGATGCGAAAGAAAGATTCATCGTCAGGCTACCTTTCAAATCTGCGATGCCAGACCTTGGTGAATCTCGATTACAAGCATTAAATATACTACACCAATTGGAACACCGTTTTGCGTGTCAGTCTGAATTGAAGGTGCAGTACAACAAATTCCTTCAAGAGTATGAACAACTTTGGGCACATGCATTGCCTCAACCCGGAAGAAAAGGGACAAATATACTACTACACTCCTCATCATTGTGTATTTAAGGAAGCTAGCTCTACCACAAAACTGAGAGTTGTGTTTGATGCATCAGCAACATCTTTCACTGGCAAATCATTGAATGATGAGTTACTTACGGGATCCAAACTCCAACGAGACATAGCAGAGATATAATTACTTATTTCCGTATTCACCCAGTTGTACTGATAGCAGATATTTGTAAAATGTATCGACAGATTCAACTACATCCCGATGATCAGACTTATCAAGTTCATGGATTTTGCGATGCTTCTATTCAAGGGTACTCAGCTGTTTTATACTTAAGGACTTCTAGTGAGGTGAGAACAGAACATATTTGTTAATGACAAAAACGAGAGTGGCACCATTGAAAACTATAACATTACCCCATTGGAACTTTTAGGTACTTGTTTGCTGGTTAAACTCATATTAACGGTAGGAAGTATTGTATGCAAGAGAATATCTATTAGAGGATTTACTGCCTGGTGTGAGTCAACTGTGGTTCTTTCTTGGATTCAAACAAAGCCTCATCGTCTGAAGACATTTGTGGCCAATCTAGTTTCGCAGATACAAGACAGTAAAATACCTATTCTATGGCGATACACTCGCACTCACGATAACCCTGCAGACTGTGCTTCTAGAGGATTAATGCCGGCTGACATTGTCACTCATAATATGTGGTGGTATGGACCATCATGGCTTACATCTGAGGAAGAGACATGGCCTCGCAGCATAGTGGACGCTAAAATGCAGGACTACGAAACCGAAATGAAGAATACAGAAGTAATTACTTTAACAGCACAACAATATGTTCCTTACATTGAATTTATTTTAAGGTATTCATCTTGGTCAATGTTGCAAAGAGTCCTGTCTTATATGCTACGCTTTATTTCCAACATAAGGATACAAAAGGCTGACCGCCAGATTGGACCTCTAACTACATCAGAACTTAATACAGCGAGAAATATATGTTTAAAGCAAATTCAAATGGAGGCCTTTAAAGACGAAATAAACAATTTGAAAAAGTGTAGAACATGCTCTACTCATATCTGTAGATTGAACCCATTTTTAGACTGTGATGGTCTAGTGCGTGTTGGTGGACGACTGCAAAATTCTGAGTTGAGTTACAGTAAAAAACATTCCATTCTCTTACCAAAGAACTCTCATATTACTAACATCATAGTAGATTTTTATCATTGTTTAACTCTTCATGGTGGAGTTAATACTACATTGTCCTCGATACAGACAACCTACTGGATAATATCTGCAAAAAGCATAATCAAAATCAGGATTTTCCAGTGCAAAAATGCTTTCGTTTTAAGGCCAAAAACAGCCAGCCTATTATGGGTAAACTGCCTGCGACTCGGGTTCAACAAGCTAGGCCATTTCTGCATGCAGGTGTTGACTATGGAGACCAGTTCCAAATGAAGTAATCCACATTATGCAATGCGCATATTTTGAAGGCATATTTGTGTCTCTTCGTCTGTTTTACGACCACGGCAGTTCATCTTGAAGTCGTGTCTGCACTCACCACCGATGCATTTCCAAATGCATTCCATCGGTTTGTTGCACGTAGGGGTTTGTGCAAAAATGTGTACAGTGATTGTGAGACAAACTTTGTTGGTGCACATCATCAGATGACAGAACTCGAGCATTTTCTAAAAATTAAAACTAACACATTCCAAGTAGCAGATAATTTGTCAACAAAGGGTACACAGTGGCAATTTAACCCACCTTCAGCACCACATTTTGGAGGGTTATGGGAAGCCGGAATAAAATCAGTAAAACATCATTTGAAAAGAGTTGTTGGTAATCAAATTCTAACCTTTGAAGAGCTTGCAACATTAGTCACACAAATCGAAGCAGTTATAAATTCACGACCACTCTGCTCTCTCTCATCAGATCCTTATGATCTTTGTGCTTTAACACCAGCCCACTTTATTATTGGCGACAATATTATGGCTTCACCATGTCCCAACACAACCGACCTTTCCATGAAGAGATTAGATCGTTACCAACTTCTGCAACAGGCTACCCAACATTTCTGGATGCGGTGGTCAAAAGAATATCTCCATACTTTACAGCAGCAAAGGCGATGGACGTCAACTAAGGGTGAAAAACTTCATGTTGGCGACCTCGTCTTAATCAAGGAAAACAATCTACCTCCGCTCCAGTGGCATATAGGTCGTATTGAGAGACTTCATCCTGGCAAAGATGGCATTGCAAGAGTTGCTGTAGTCAAAACGTGCTATGGTTCCATCTAAAGTCCTGTAGTAAAGCTATGCCGCCTTCCATCCCAATATTCACCCTGACTTATAATACTGACAACATACAAACACATTAATAAAAAAATTTAGTAATATATTTTTTGGTGGGCGGTAAAATGTTTAGGAATGTATATTTTGTCCGTGGTTCAAAATTCTTAAAGTTCAGTGCAGTATGTATATACTTCTTTGGGTTCTCAGAGCAAGCTTTTGTTGTTGATTGAATAAAATATACGTTATAGTTTCTACAAAGCATTAATTATTAAAACTGACCTTCTCCTACTTTCGCGAATAAGCGTGGTCCTCCGGAAAGAAATATACGAGCAAAATTGCACGTGCAAACACTATACTTCTACTGGACCATCAATGCTCAGCATGTTGATGGAACTCTACTTCTACTGGATCATCCACGCTTAGTGTGTTGATGGAACTCTACTTCTACTGGATCATCCATGCTTAGCATATTGATGGAACACGACTTATACTGGATCACCATGCTTAGTATGTTGATGTAACTCTACTTCTTCTGGATCACCCATGCTTAGCATGTTGATGGAACTCTATACTTCTACTGGATCACCCATGCTTAGCATGTTGATGGAACTTTACTTCTACTGGATCATCAATGTTCAGCATGTTGATGGAACTCTACTTCTACTGGATCATCCATGCTTAGCACATTGATGGAACACGACTTATACTGGATCACCCATGCCCTTCTTGTGCAGGGGAATCTATGTAAATCCACTGATTCAATAACCATGTCTAATTCTTTGTCTACATCTGAATATAGTGAAGTACAACTGTGTGCTTGCATCAAGGCTAATGCTGTGATATATGTGGTGTGGCTCTGGGGAATGGGAGGATATGTCTTTAGAGATTGTCTTATACCATGTGGTATGACATCAGGAGAACTGCCAATCACTTGGCAATCCATTGACACTTAACGTAATACTCGTATCAAAAGGAGAACATCACCTACTGCCCTTAAATCCCTTCCCCAAAATCCTCTCCCTTCCCTATTTTTCCGACCCCTGCTTCCCCTTTAGCTAACTACAGGCCTTAGTGTTCTTAGATATTATTCTTACCAGAAGCCTTCTGAACCTATCACAATACAAGCCCTCTGGATAGTGACTTCTCGCAGTCACAGTCAATCAGGGGTCTTATGCCACCTTCAGCGGGCTGGGCCTATGCTATTCGATTGCACGTTATGTCAGTTTTGCTCCTAGTTGGGCCAAATGCCCAAGCAGCCACTACTAAAATCATGTTTATCTCACATATAACTGAAGTCTCATAAAGCTTACCTGAACAATTGCAAATCAAGATTCTGTTAAATACAAATTTTAATTTGTTTAGTTAGCTATGCAAAATACATAATAAGAACAGTATAATTTGGAAAATGTCATTTAGTTTCACCATACAATGTCAGATAAATAATATTTTAAGCAAATTATGAAATAGTTGTTGTGAGGTGAGAATAAAACAATGCTGTAATAAAGGAGCGAGGAAGCAGTATATCCCTGAGAATATTCACTGACAAACACCGTTGTCTGGCGCGATACCAACATGCATTCAATCGGGTCGACCCCACCTTGGTGGCAAGCGGGGGCCTTATTCGCTGCACCAAGTGAAGCTTGGTTGTTTACAGTAACTTGCTTGTGTCTGTGACAGGTAATGAAACAAGTTATTAATGTTATTTATACTACTTAGCCACGATTTACTATTCTTCTTGTTTATGCAAATTGTATTGTTTAAATACTAAAAGGAAGCAGTGCCGTAAATACGTGAGATTAAATCTATTTCTGACATTGTGCACAAACACATTAACACACAGACACACATGCATGCGCGTACACAAACATGTATGTATGTATGTGTATATATATATATATGTGTGTGTGTGTGTGTGTGTGTGTATGTGTGTGTGGGGGGGGGGGGAGTGATAGTTGTTTATTGTAGTATAATGTGTCTAAATTTGTTCATATTTTCGTTAGCCTTGAACAATTTATTTTATTGAAGTTATATTTTAGTTTCGCTTTAACTGGTCTGTGCATAACAAAATTTTAGTTTGGTTTGAATTATGTGTAAGGTTAGGACACACTTCGTTACTGTAGCTCAAAGAAAATTTTAATGTTTCATTATCTGGTCGTTTGCTACATTTGCTTAGTGCAACAAACGTATATTTTATCTACTTGGTGTAGTATGAATCGGTTTTTAAGAATGTTTTCTAGTTAGTCCTTGGTCCTTGCTCAAAATTGTGTGGTGCACCCAGAGGAATACCAAAAGTCAAGCTTGACATACAGACAGCTTAGAGAGAGAATGTGGTAGACTTGCAAGACACCCAGTCACGAGCACAGTTAGCTTATCTAGCTGAGCAGATATTGTTTCCCGTGGAACCTTTTCTACCAAGTATCAGGACGGACGCCAACCACAGCTCCTGGATTGAGTCTATATCTGCATAAACATACTGCAAGCCATCCATTAAAATGTATTTCATTCATCCCAGAATACAAAATCTACATTTCTCTTTTTCATTCCTGTCTGACAAATTAGTGGTAATTTTTTGTTAGATTCCCTTGCTTTGCAAGCTTAGTAAATATTTAAAAGAAGATATTGTTATATTTTAAATACAGTTTCTTTGATTACGAACAGTTTCTTTTTACATTAAACTTTTGGATAAATAATTTTCAAAGAAATCCAATATTTGATTAATATCAAGTTCCGGGCCGAATTTTCGAATAAGGACAGCTAATCCGAACAATTGAGATATCCCTTAATTATTATTTAAATACATTTAATTATAAACTATGTGGGATAATTAACGCACTATGAATTTGGAATCGCATCTTCTTCGTCTCTGCTTTACTGAACTAAAAAAATATTCAGGACAACCTTACTTTTATTATTCCAGTAATTTTAAATTGTCTTCGGTTGTGGTGTCTCATTAACTGAAACTTTTCAACGCGACCAGTATTTTATTTTCTTATTTATTTAGCTCCACGCTTATTAAGTGTTTCGTAACGTAGCGTAATATCATTAATCTTTCGTACAATAATAATGATCATTATGATGGTAGTTATAATAATATTAGAAATAATAATAAAGATAATTTAAGAAGTACGTAAGCTACCAAGTAGAGTCAACTTGAGAACTCTTCTCGAGTCTCAATTTTTTTCCACACAGACTACATTCTTTACACTTTATTCGCTTCGTTAAATAATTTGGCAATGCCCTAATTTCAAGTTCTGTTCTGACAAAGCATTTTTTTGAAACACGTTAATTTTAAGTAAAATTGGATTGAAGTTTTATGTGTATATTTTTTATGTTTCCTGATTAGAGGCACATGTCCCCCCCCCCCTCAAATTCTTCTATAGCATGAAACATAATTGAAGGGTGCGCCGGAATAACGCTGTATGGCACATTTATTCCGTTGTTGAGTTTACATAAAATATCACTGTACGAACACTCCACATCTGGTTATGGCTATAGTTCCTCAGAATACCAACATAAAACACCACTACACAATTATGACTCCCTGCAGTTGAAGGTGGTTTCCAGCGAACAACGCTGTATAGCACAAGCATGGCGGACAAACGTGATGTTAATGTGTCAGGCACATTACTAAAAACCATAAACAAAGGAAGAAAGAGAAAGATAAAGGTTGTGGAGTTGAAGGATGTCAAGCGGAAGTGTTACGTGATGCGAGAAAAGAGCACACCTCAAGGAAAGGCAAATTAGTGGCAGAGAAAAAAGCCCCAACCCAGGTCAGTAGAATAATGCTGTATGGCACATCACTTTGTCACTTATTTCCATCTGCATCATGTAATATGCACAATCCTATGAATAATGTTTTACAGACTGCATAATGACAGCGAAATATGTAGACTATTTGTATGTTATGTGAATAAATTGTAAGTTATTTTGTGCTGCTAAGTATATGGTATTCACGTTGTGGAATATGTGTTATGCTTTTCCTTATAGAAGAGGGTCTGCGATGAAAATAATTGCGTGAAACCTGGCTGCAGTCATCTAGACTTGGATCAGAAGGTGAAACTATACGAAGATTATCAAAATGTGTCATATGATGAACAATAATCATTTCTGGAGAACTGCATTCAGCTGAAAAAAGCCTCAAAGGCGCAAAAAAAAAAAAAAAAAAAAAAAAAAAAAAAAAAAAAAAAAAAAAAAAAAAAAAAAAAAAAAAAAAAAAAAAAAAAAAAAGGGAAAACGGATGTCACGTCGCGCAGATCTGCAACATAAAAGTACATGCTCAGTGGAAAAGAGGTTTGTCAAAAAAACCCATTACATAAATTTTCAATAACGCAGAGTAGAATTCAGACACTTCAGAAAAAGTTAAATGATGGTATTTCAGTACCAATAGATGGCCGAGGAAAACATAAGAATAGGCCGCATGCAACAACCCATAATGTACGATGGTTGATACGTGAACACATAAATAGTTTCCCAAGACAAGAATCACATTATAGTAGACATACATACATCACAAGTGTCTGAGTTCTGGTCTGAACTTGTCTAAGATGTTTTGTTTGTTAAAAATAATGCATCCAGACAAAAGAATCAGCAGAATAGTGTATCAGCAAGTGTTTAACACTGACTTTCAAACATTACGGTTTGACACACCGAGGTCTGATAAATGCAAATATTGTGATATATTGTATCACAAGCTCATTGCTACCAGATAATGACATTGATGCTGCAAAGGTAAAGTTGGAGAGTTACTTGCATCATGCCAAACAGGAACAATTACATTATGCTTTAAAAAAAAAGACAATTGGCTCAGGTGAACCAGAAAGTCATTGTTTTATGTGTAGATATGCAGCAAGTTTTGTTTTGCCCCACACTTACTCACTCCAGTACGTTTTACCCAAGGCAACTCTCGTGCTACAACTTTGCAAGATTATGTGCATGACAACTTCGCTATGCTCAAGGAGGGGGAGGAAAGAATGCTTATTATGTGGTCAGATCGATGCCTGGTACAGAACAACAACTGGCGTAACATCGCACATTTTTGTTACTTGATTCAGTGCCACTATTTCTCTGAAATACACCAGAAGTTTTTGTGTTCAGAGCATAGCTTCCTACCCTGTGATAGGGACTTTGCCCTGATAGAAAAAAGTAAAAGAGTATCGAGAGTAACGGTTCCTACCGAATGGAAATATGTTATTGCTGAAGCTTTTGTGAACTAACCACTAGTGATTGAGGATATTGGAGCAAGATGATTTCAGAGATTTGAGCGATGTTGAATCCAGATTTTCAGAACCTCCAGAACTCAAAATTACTGAGCTAATATGGCTAAAATGTTGTGATGACGATTCGCAAGTTGTTTGTGTTCGCAAGAGTCACAACATACTACGCGCATGGGAACGTTTTGAGTTGTTTAAGAAAAAGAGAGGAAGATCATCGACACAACTACCACTACCATGTGCCCAATCTGAGCTACCTCGTTTATACTGTGCACAACTGACAGTGAAGAAGAAAAAGGAGAAGGATATGATGGACATTACACTGTATACGGAACTACGGCACAGGCTGTTTTATGAGGAGTTCACAATATGTGAAACGTGACTGTTTTCAAGCACATGTCTGGTTTGTAATATCTGTTTTGGTTTGTTTTATAACATTTTAACACTCGCACACAATGACTGTTTTGTGTGGTATTGAGGTCCTATATTGACAATGAATAATGTTTTGTGCTATTATTACATATGTGTTATACGACTTTCATGCAACACACGTTTGACTTGATTTTGATGCCTGTATATTTTTCTGATTTGTTATTTCTTATTGTAAGTTACACGATAGTAACTTGTGGTCAGTAAAGTTTTATTTATAATAACAGTGACATATGTATAAAGACTTAAGTGATTTTTCCTTATTTGTATACCATTTATTTATTTACTTGTAATGGTACATAATTCATAATTAGTCAGCAATAGTATCATAATGTAATCACCACTTCAATGAAGTAATTTACATCAACCAAGATGACATTTGTGGGTTTACTCGTGTTTTCATATTATTGAAATGTATTACACGGACACTATCTTGTGAAATAATGCTGTATATGCAGTCTTCTACAACATTATTCCACTGTAAGGCTACATAAATTCACAATTTCTCAGCAACTACAGTTACGAGTCTAAACGTTGGTAAGTTACTGTCCACTGGTATAACATACTAGAGGGTAGCAATGCGTTTTTTTTTTATTTTGTGATTTATCAGCGCACACAAAAACAGGGAATACCGACTATGTGCCATCCCATACAGCATTATTCGGGCGCACCCTTCAATTATCTCGCTTATTTTTATATGTACCGGTACTTCTGCGCTGGTTTGCTCTCTAACTCCAAATAACACACATAGGCCTACAAGCCTGCTTTATGCAGTCAAATATTTAGGATTTGTATTTTTGTATGTCATATGACATAACATTTTGTTGCACTGTAGTAACTTATAATTTTGTCACCGTTCAATATTTACAAATTTCGTGGTGTAACATTTTGCAAGAATATCGACAAATTAACTAAGTTTTTTATTAATGACGAAAACTGGTTTTGAACAGGAAATACAAGAAGGTCAGATATCATTGAGTCACTATCTGAAATTGTAAAAAAAATAGCTCACTAGCAGATAAGATAATATGTATTTCATGAGTCAACGTCTCGAGAGTCTGATTATCTGCATCAACTAAAGAAAGTCTCAGTTTATCTGTTAGGTGCTGAGTGTCATGTAAGATAATGTCACTGTTTAAATCTACAAACTGAGTTAGAATTCTGCAGGATGAACGAGGTGTCGTGTCAGATCATTTAAACACAATAGCAAAGCATTTATCTTCCCTAAAGTTAACATTTGTTTTATAGTTTCAAACTGAAGTGTATTGTTGTGTAAACGTAATTGCTATCGAATTTTCTGAGTCGCAGTAAAACCACATACATACATACAAACATAAATACATGCATACATACGTACATACATATATACATACATATATAATACATAAATACATACATACATATGTACAAATATATATATATATATATATACATACGTACATACATAAATACATACACACATACACACACGCATACATACACACATACATACACACATACATTCTCATACATACATACATTCACACATACATACAAATATACATACACACATACATACCTACCTACATACATACACATTCACACATACATACACACATACTTACATACACACATATTTACATACACACATACATACACGCATACATACACACATACATACACACATACATTCTCATACATACATTCACACATACATACATACTAATATACATACACACATATATACCTACCTACATACACATACATTCACACATACATACACACATGCATACATACCTACATACATACACACATACATACACGCATACATACACACATACATACACACATACATTCTCATACATACATACAATCACACATACATACATACTAATATACATACACACATATATACCTACCTACATACACATACATTCACACATACATACACACATGCATACATACCTACATACATACACACATACATACACACATACATACACACATACACACACATTCACATACATACATACACATAAATTCACATGCTTACATACATACCTACATACGTACACACATACATACACACCTACATACACACATACACACATACACGCACACATACATACACACACATGCATACACATACAGGGTGCCCATAAAGTCTTTCCCTCATTACAAAAATTCATAACTAGAAAACTACGAATGCTAGCAAACTGCGGTTTGGACGAACATTATGTGCAACTCATAAAGTTTTTTTTTGTGTATGTTTCAGGTAGGTGGTGTGTGACGAGTGAACATCACAATTGCCTCCATGAAAGAAAAGGCGCAATGTGTGCTGTGGTATCACGAGAGCAGGTCCCCTATCACGGTTCAGCGCAATTTCCGAAGCGAGTATGGACGTCCGCCACCTGATCACAAGAGCATAAAAGCTTGGTATGAGACATTTAAAGAGACAGGTAGTGTGGACCACCGTTCACGAACAGGTCGTCCTTCTGTT
>PNEQ01117840.1:0-28579 GCA_003012365.1 Medauroidea extradentata
TGAACTTTTCGCGAAAAGAAATTTGCCTCACTTTGTGTCAGTGACTTGTGTGCACGTCTGCAGACTTGCTTCACGGTCAGAGATTGGATGTTTTGACATTCGTGTGTCGTGGGGTTTTACACGCAAATCACAGACGTGTGGTGTTACAGTAACCTTATTGTGATTGATACAGTCAAATGAGAAACGTCACAGTTCAAAGACACGCTGCCAATATCTATGAAGCAGAACTGCAGACGTGCACATAAGGCACTGGAACAAAGTGGGGCAAAATTCTTTTCACGAAAAGTTCATGTCTCTATCTATAACTGTAGGTTTCTTGAAGCGATTTTGCGAAAGTTAAACAATAGCAATCCTATGCAATATGTTAGTTTCAGTCAACGTTTTAAACAAAACTGTTTTCAAAATAGCGGACTTCTGAGGCACAATCTTTGACGTCGGAACCTCGTACATTTAACTGCAGCGCAAGAGATCATGCGTAGAGAAATAGTAATTCTGGATAAATATTTACTCATAAAGTCGGCAAATACCATTATCTAGACTTGTCATTGAGCATTGTATCTATATTGGCTTCGAAAAAAGTGTAGAAATCAATTTATGTTTTCAGTGTTTATTTACCTACTACGCACTCTTAAGAGTTGTTTAGTCACTTCAACTTTAGCTAATTAATTTAACCTTGTCTCTTATGTCGCTGGAGTAGAAAGTTTACAACACATTAAATGTTCTCTTTGCGATTCCGTCCATATCCAATCTTTGATAAAAAGAAAAGCAACAAAGAAAACATAAGCCATCGTAAGCGACCTGCACTGTTGTCTTATAGTAAGCTTTCTACTTGTCAGTATCGTCACTGACCTGTACATGTTCAGTTGTATCAGTGGTTTGTCTTCAGGATAAATAAACATGACGTCCTTGCAGTAACTCATTCGATAAACACGCCAGAGAATGAAGGTCGCGGTTCATATTTACGCGGTTTTCGTGAATACTATTTTTTAAATTCTAAGGGAGCTGATGTAAAACCGTCACGTAGCTATTTTAAAAGATATTTCTACTACGTAACCATATTTAAAAGCAATAAATAAATTAAAATAAAATAGTTACGTAACTTTCGTTAGATTGTTATAAACTTTGATACAATTTTTTGAGTCGGAAATTACCGAAGTGTACAAAAAATGTTGCTTTGAAAAATTAGGTTGCATAGTAAAAACAATTATCTACAAATCTATACAGCAAAGTTCACACTACGTGCATCCTTATAGATTATCTAAAAATTAAGGCCCTGCATGGTCTTTAACTTATTTCAAACAGTTGCAAATAACACAAATATTTTTTAACGAAATGCTTTGAAAAAATGTGAGACTGTTTACATTCACATGATATACAATTTTGCCAGAGCAATTTTTAAAAATAATGTACCGTTTGCTAGCGAAAAAAGGCCTTAAATTGAAAATCACTACGTTTTGTTCTGCGTTTCTGGCAGGGTCACAATGTTGGCGCAAGGAGAAGGACGGGCCGTCTGCTCGACAAACGAGCCTAGTCTGTCGCCCGTCCGTTACGAGAAATGGATGACGTGAAGTGACTGCGGAGCAGCGACGGAATGAGAAGATCGGGTAAATGAGAGTTTCATAAGGCCTTGTTACCGAGTTTTGCAGTGATTTCGAAAATATTTTTTTAATTTGCTACCTAATACTCATATAACAATTTTGCTGCACAATTTTGACACTTATAGGTTATAATTTATAGCTGAAATTTTTTTTTGGTAGAAATGTACTGAACGGTTTTTTTAGATGTCATCATTCAAAGTACCACCTTATTTGTCGTGAAAATAAGTAAAAATAAAGCAAAATATATATTTTGGCTGACGAATGGTACATTATTTTTATAAACGCATCCACAGTATTGTGCATCGTGTGACTGTACATTGACTCAAATTTTTTCAAAGTTTTTGTTTAAAAAATATTTGAGTAATTGTCACCAGTTTGAAAAAAACTCAAGAACAAGCCCGAAAAACCCGTCGGCTAATGACAACGTCCACCACGTTTCCTAAATGCGAAAAATCTGGGCCCGAACCCACCGAGAATCGACTCTGGATCGCGTATGTGGGAAGCAGGAGATCTAACATCTCGACCACCGAAGCTCACAATTAATAAAAAATTAAAAATAATATTCGATAGGACATCTTAAACAGTGACCTGTTGCCCTTGAATACCGCTGACAAAGGCGATATCTGAATATTGGCAACCTGCTTGAATTTCTGCGTATTGCGCAACAACGTTCTGCAGAGACCTCGCTCCTTGGAGTTGGCTCATTACCGCCAGTATTGCCAGATGTCTGCGACCAGTCACACTATGGGAGCAGTGAGCTCACTATTTTCTTACATCACAACCGTTTTACCAACACACAAAAATTACAGAAAGTTTTTATTGCTTAAACGCATATTAATTACTTAACCTTATAATCCATTATATTTAGTTCCTATAATGTAGTGACGCCTGAATAAATAAAGGTTTGATATAACTTACGACTATTTATAAATCTGTCATTATGTGGCTTCACACGATAGTTTTAAAGTGGTTGCCGTGGTGTAACGAACTTATCATGGATGAGTGAGGATTTGAAAACGTGTGTGTTATTACTAGAGCCGCGATTTTATGGCAAAAAGATTTTTGCAACATTTGTTTTCGATGCGTCATGTGCACACCTGCAGCTCTGCTACATCGTCTGTGATTGGATAATTTTACCCTCACTGGCCTTGGCAAATTATAGACGCACAGACTCACAATAATCTTATTCTGATTGGTGCAGTACAACGAGAAACGTGTCTGAACAAAGACACGCTGCCAATAAACTTGAAACAGAACTGCCGATGTGCACGTGAGTCACTGAAACAAAGTGGGGCAAAAATCTTTTCGCGACAAAATCGTGGCCCTAGTTATTACAAATAATTATGAAACAATTAGACTAATTTAAAGTATTTTGTAGAACAACTATGATGGATTTTAGGTATGCATTTACAATAAGTGATTTTTATACATATTGCACTGATAACAGACGGCCAAGGGTGTGTATTTAAGAGCTCTAGGTTTGCGGGTTCGAATCTGACCACTGAAGTAAGTCTTCTTAGTATACCCAAAAAATTAGTAAAACTCGTAAGTGATACTTCCACATACAATAAAGATGTTGCATCGTTCTTACTAATAACCTACAGCTTGCGACAGTAGCATAGACTAGGAGCACAAGATGTAAACAAACTTTGCCGTCACTTACAGTTTGACCAAAAAGGCAAAACACAAACATATCTTTCGTAACAATTATGTGATTTTACGTTCTCATGTTGGCTATATGTGTGAAATGTGTTTACCTTTCGTGCTTGTAAATAAGAGCTCGGCTCAAAACATGGAAGTGGCGTCCCTCTACTTGCTTTGAGTCCCCAAGTGCCTGACTGGAAAAAAAAAAAAAAAAAAAAAAAAAAAAAAAACCTCCGTACCCATACCTGTTAAACCCTGGTATGCTCTGTTTCGTAAAACTGTGTTAAATTTGGTAACTTCATGTGGGCAATAAACGTTAACACATTGGTGTATCTGTTATTTTGTAAGAATCAATCTACAGTACAAATTACGAATTGGATATGTAAGATTTATTTTAGGACTAAAGTGTCTTCCATTTTGACAAACACCATAAAATATTTTAATCATTATTGTTCATAAGCAGTTCTAAATTTTACTAAATATACATTAAACATAGTATATTATTCACAGAATCATGATACCCGTATATAAATACATTCCATGGGCATTTTTGGATAAAATAAAATGTTTTGTGCCAACATATCCTTGAAAACATTGTAGTTAATTGTATCACATATGACTGGGTGACATAAGTCTAACACAACGTAGCTGTCTGTTGACCAATAACAGGCATCAAATATCACAATAGCGGTATTATTATACGCTCAGTCAAATAGGGTAACAACTTCACGTACAAGCAAAAGCCAGTAATCATCTGATAAGGTGAAAGTGTGTTGAAAAACAGCAAACAGTCATTTTTTCCCACTATAAAACATCATCTCTAGTAATTTTATGTACCGGAATACAGCCAGACCATTCGGCTATCAACACGGTAACCTGGTTTGGTTTCCATGCGAACGATGCCGTTTAACGATGGGTAATTTTTTTGGGTTGCTCACGTTTACAGAGCCAGTGCAATCTGCCAATGCTCCATACTGAGCCCATATCATCCTCGCAATTGCTTGCACGTCCTGCATGGTGCGTTTGAAGAACTGAAGCATTGAAGCGACAAGGGCTACACTGACACACGTAACCAGTGCTAGTTAGGGACGGGATGTTTTCGCAAACATATATTTGCACCACTTTGCTCAATTTCCTTACGCTCACACCACGTGGCCTTGCTTCGTAGTCAGAGATTGGATGTTTTAACTACTATGTCTTGGGGTTCTGTCCACAATTTACAGATGTGTGTGTTCGCAGCTAACCTCGCTCTCATTGGCACAGTCAAATGAGTGACGTCGCTACACAAATACAAACTCCCAATAATAGTGAAGTAGAGCTGCAAATATGTACATAAGGCATTGAGACTATGTGGTGCAAAAATCCTCTCGCGAAAACTTCCTGCCCCTACCCATCTACGCGTTATAGAAGCAACATTAGTCGCAGAATTGTCTTTTAGTAACTCTTCGTTTCTTTCGTTCAGGGGGAAAAAGTGAAATAAATATACAATTTCAAAACGTATTGTAACTCTCCTGAATAAACATAGTAAATGATATGTTGTTTATAAACTTCATGGATTCTTCTAAAAATTAATTGTAAAAATACTGCAAAACCAATTTGGCTACCAAGTTTAACGAACCGAGCTGAAGGTTTTACCACTTTACTTGGGTGGATTTTGCGACATGCTTTTAAACACCTGCATCACTAGAGCCCGGTAATTTTCGCGAAAAGAATTTTGCAGCACTTTGTTTCAGTGCCTTACGTGCGCACCTGCATCTTTGCTATGTGGTCAGTGATTGGATACCGTAACACCCAGCGTCTGGAGGTTAAACCCGCAAATCACAGACGTGATGTGTGGCAGTTATCCGTGTACTGATTGGCACAGTCAAATGAGTAACGACTCTGCACAAAAACACTCTGTCAATAGCCATGAAGGTGAACTGCAGGTGTGCACGTAAGACACTGAAACAAAGTGGGGCAAAAATCTTTTCGCGAAAACTACCGGGCCCTATGCATCACATGCTGCATTTTCCTGAAAACACGGCGCACGTAGGCACAAGTAGCACTTTTTGCCTACCTAACAGGTGTTTTATTATTTTCACAGCGACAGCTGTAGGCAGTTTTTTTGGTAAACGGTGCATTCTAGGGGCTTGCAACACGAGGACCTTTTTTGTTTCTTACTACGCACTGATCGAATAGACAACACGAGGCGTTCACAATTCCTGACGGCCAAGTCAATATGAGGCCAATATGAGAGTGACCACTCCCCTTTATTTTCATGAAAGCGTAAGGTATAAAGGCTGAGTTTCTTACAAGTCAAAGATCTCGATAAACCCTCAAAGCAGCCATAGAACGTAATTTAACTAATAACTTTTTTATATTTTGTCCAGTTACTATTTTGAAACTCTATCAAAGGCCCACACCTTCATTAATATTCACTTGCCGTGAAAGGGCCCCATACAATGTCTGCTTACATTACCATAGAAATCACCTCCCGAAGTTTGGGCTGTAAATTTACTTACATCAGTAGATACAAAACCTTCGGTGTCAAACAGCGCGTTGGAGCCTAGCAAACATGAACTTTTCCCGTGATCTTCCAGAGTCTCCAACGGTGATAACTTCGATATTTTAGCGCTGGTGAGGGGTGACATGAAATGAGTACGGAGCAGCGCCGGAATGAAAGGGCGGGGGGAAACGGGAGATCCCCGAGAAAATGCACCGGTCAGCGGCATCGTTCGGCACGATTCCCACACGCGACAATCAGGTGACCGACCCCGGTGGGAATCGAACCCGGATCGCCTTGGTGTGAGCAGTGACCTGTGGGTTGGCTCAATTCAGGGTAAATGTCGAATTGTGATATTACTGGCAACGTTGCAGTGGCTAAGCTCGTCCCACGCCGGCGGATACAGGCGATGACGAGGTCGAGATTCCGTGGTGGCAGTTATTAGATGTGAAAGTCAGAAAGGGGGGGGGGGAAGAGAAAAAGGCGCCAAGTGATATCACCCACGGGCGGCCATCTGCAGCTAGGAAAGCGCGCGAAATACACGGACAAGCAGCCGGCCTTCGTGTGTGCCCACACATTCACTCATATGCCAGACACCCGGAGGACAACGTCGCTTAGTTCAACGGCAGCTTGAGGCTCTACTAGGTGGCGGTTGTTATTTACATTATATTGTATTTAAGGGGGAGTATAGACATTTTATTGTATTTTCAGTCTTTGGGCCATAACATTTATTAAAATTATATTATCAAAAATTTCTTTTAGCCAAAGCATAGGATATGTTCCTGGTAAACTGCTTGACAATAATAATAATGGAATATTTAATTAATTTGTCCTGCAGAATCATTGCAGGATAATTATAGGTTAACTTTCAAGAATTCTCTTGCAATGATTCTGCATGACAGATTAATGAAAGATTCGCTTATTATTTATGTCAAGCAGTTTCTCAAGAATATATCCTATGCATTGTCGAAGATAAATTTTTTATATTACAATTTGAATAAATGTTATGGCCCAAAAACTGGGAATACAATAAAATTGTCTAACACTCCCTCTTAAATCCAGAAATTATCGTTGTGTTTATAAACATTCAGCAGTAGAGAACCCCAACTTGCAATTTAATGTGAAGTATTTATTTTCAGCTGGTTAGACGGCTAGGTTTTTGTTATTCGTTCATCCACGTGACACGCAAACTGCAATCTTAGCGCACATTTGTTCAATTGTTATTGTTATAATGAATTGCGTTGGGCGAAATCAGGTTCTATCCGGACAGAGAGCTTGATAAATAATATAAAATAATTAGTATCAGAAGGTGGCCGCGATGGTTGAGGATTAGACCTTTCACCTCCCACGTAGGCAATCCGGGTTCGATCGTTAAAACGTGGCGGACGTTGTCGCTGGCCGACGGGTTTCCTCGGGGAACTTCGGTTTCTCCCGCCTCTCTCATTCCGTCGTGCTCCACACTCATCTCACCTCATCCGTTCTTTGGGCCGGACGGGCAATACGGACCGGATATCTCGCAAGTCGACAAGCTGCCTTGAACTTCGTTCCAGTCTTCTTTAATGTATATATATATATATATATATATATATATATATATAGGTTGTTCACGTTAAACTGAGCACTTCCCCACACTTATCATAATAAAAACATATTTATTAAGATTATAGAAATAAGGTTTTGGAAGTTGTGAAATGTTTACACTAGGTTGAAGTTTTCGTATTTGAAATAGTAAATATAGAGGCATAATGACTCACAGCAAATTATAAGCAGTGTTCAGTTTATCCTGAACAGCATATGCGCAGTGTGACTTGCCCGAAGGCGGGAACACGTAGACCCTAGTTGATTTTCATTTCAATCAATTTAAGTAGGCCCCTATGCTAATTTATTTGCAAAATTTAGAAACTTTATTTGCAAACAAGTGCCAAACATCTACTCACCTACGATTCATTATTATGTAAAGTAATATTTACAACTGATATTTATAAATAAAACACAATAGTCTCAGACAATACAATAAGAATACAAATTTATGTCGTTGTAACAATATACTGTCTTCAGAATATGTAAGTCGCTCTGCTCGTTCTACTTTTAAATTTCTCGTTCTCAAACTTTATCTTGAGTTTCAGAACTTTTAACCCTTCGGAAATTGACAGTGATTCGGAGACTTTTACCACTAAACTAATGGCAGCACTGCTACTAGCTGTCACGTTCCAATAGTAGAGGTTATGTAGCTTTATATAGTTGTTGTGATGCTGAATAGTGTTTGTAAAGCGTACTTTGAAGTAATTAGTACAACGAGTGAATGTTGTGAAATCAGTCATGTAAACAGTAGTCCAGTAAAACCAAGGCAAAGGACGAAAGGACCGCAGTGGCCGAATGGTCAGACCATTCTCCTCCCATCAAGGTGATCCGGGTTCGATTCCCGGCGGGGTCGGTCACCGGATTTTCGCGTATGAGAATTGTGGCGGACGATGTCATTGGTGGACGGGTTTTCTCGTGGATCTCCCGTTTCCCCAGCCCTTTCATTCCGGTGATGATTTATACTTACCTCATGTAACCCCTCAGCAGCGCTTAAGACCTCGATGTTAAGCAATGACCAAACTCTCTCACTCACTCACTCACTCATGGACGACGAAAACTCCTACGAAGTACAACCGCAGTGTAGTAATGAAATTGAAATTAGAAGGCAAAGAATACACCGATTAAGCAGAAAAAAAACAGCAACGCGCTATCGACTACAGGTGAGTTGCATATATTTCGAACAACTTTCTAGGGCTAAATAAAACCATACTCTGTCAAGTGTTTGACGCATGCAAGTTCAAACTAGTTCAAACCTATAAAAAAAAAGTATTTTCCTCTGCGTGGAGACACTTCTCATTCGACCGAAAATTCAGCATTATTAAACGTTCCATAATGCGACCTGCTCTTTATACACCACGACAGCTATGTGAATTTTCAGCTAATGCTGAAAAAAAGTTAGTGACTGTCATTTTAGTCGATACGTACATGATCACTGCTTTTTCTTCTTGGTGGTCTGCACCCTATAACCACACTTTCTATTAAAATCAGCCGCGTTCAAGGAAACTAGAGTACGTTATTCCATACGCAAACACAAATTTTAGTATTATGCGTACCCTGATGTAAGAAAGAATGCCACGCAATCAAGGAAATGCATAATGTCAGATTGTTATGAAATATTGTATACCTTTGTCGTTAACAAAACTGATGCTGTTGTATTTCCAAGTTTAAATGCTTACGTTCAAGAGAAATACCCATAAATAGAAATAAGATCACAGATTTGAAGAAAGTTATGCCACATATTTCGTATGAACACAGAGAATACTAGAATTAACTCATCCAGTGGTCTATGATCGCTCATGTTTCTCACGACAATGTCGAATGACATTTTACTCATTTCATTCAACGGAAATGTTTCACTATTGTAGCAAGTAGGTAAGGGGCTGTACATCTCGTCGACAGCGTGGTGACATACAACTTGGTACAATGATGGGAACTGGGAGAGGAGTCGTCCTTTGTTAAGGAACTATCCCAGCATTCGCCAGCAGAGATTTCGAGAAACCACGGAAGAGCGAAATCAGGATGGCCGGGGATCGAACTCGGGTCCTTCCGACTGCGAGTCCAACGTGTTACCTTTACGCCACTTCGCCTAGTTTCATCATTGTAATCTCGCTGTTATACAGAAAATATATTTTCTAATAAATTGCTAATAGCATTGTTTAACATTTGCTGAAACTTTACATATTTTCAAACGACAACTTTTAAGGTTTGTTGAAGGTTAAAAGGAATCTAAGAAAGCGAAATTAATAATTCTCACGAATTAATTTGTGTATACTAAATATCATATAGTATTCTTGTGCGTGACGTAGATATTTTATGACAACGAACCGTTTATATGCGTGTGTGAGCACTTTAAATTAAATGTTGGCTGCAAGGATGGTTTACTTAACTAAATTATCCACGTTTACTTATACGTATTAATTAAAATAATTACATTACCAATTTATATAAAACTAATTTCTTTAAAATAAAACTACACAGCAGGTTTGAAAAATATATATACACGAACTGATGAAGGTAATCGATTTACAGTTGAGTGCAGGAAATTCTGAACACAGCTCCCAACAAATCTCCAGGCGAAGAAGATAAAGTTGTTCGAAAATACCCACCTTGATTTTGAAGCACGTTTGTTTTTATTGCAACAAGCTGCATGGAATACAAATATCGCTGGTCATGTTTACAGGAGAGCCGTACAACCGGTTCAGAACAGTAGATGTGTACAGGCAACTTCCATTTATTACACAAGCCGTTTTTCGGAAAAGAAAGTTACGTCGATTTATAGACAACTCAAGAAAAGTCTCCCTTCGTGAGATCATGATTTTTTTAACATTTCTGTTGTTGGTTTTTAGCGAATGTGTGGAACGTACTTGGTTCCTGCTTAATATTGCCCAAAATTTAACGATCATTATGGCCTCGCTCTTTAGTTTTGCAATGGTTTCGAAAACATTTTTTTGACGCAAATTAATACATGTATCAAAAATTCATTCTGGCAGTTTTAACACATATATATCATCGTTTGTATCTGAAATTTTCTGTTGCAATAAACCAAACGGGTTTTTAGATTTTTGCCCCTGAAATAGCACAAATTTTGTAGTCAAAATAAGCTAAAATGAAGCAAAATAATTTTTTGCTAGCAAACCGTACATTATTTAAAAAAATACACTCTGGCAAAATTGTGTATTGTATGACTGTACACAGTCTCAAATTTTTTCAAAGCATTTGGTTAAAAAATATTTAAGTGACTTGCAATTATTTGAAATAAATGAAAGATCATGGCCTTATACGTGAGGTAATGGAGTGCCAGTATGAAGTAGTTTGAAGATACACTTATATTATTTTGGTTGATTACAGTTCTGACTGTTGCTGAAACATTACAAATAATATTTGCTAACAAACGCAATTGCAGTGCTTATTTAAGCTTAAAATGGGTTAACTACCATATGTTTTCATCAGGACAAAATGTTGTACTGCACGTTTTATATGCATAATGTGGCAACAAGGCACTGTAGTTAGTCCCATCTTGCACTCCACAAATATATTTATTTTCTTACTACTTCTGTTTTACCTGCGTTTTATGGGTGCAGAGCAGTCCAAACATGATCCTACGTTTTACGTGACGTAACATACATAAAATAATACTTGGACGTGGAGAACAAATGGGACTTTCTCCTTACAGTGTTGCAACATCATGTAGGTAAAATGGCGTACAAAATTTTGACACTTACAATTTCGTCTCAAATTTATCCCAGGATTCGCGTGGTGTGCTTATTATGAGTTCGTTTCTGGACATCCTGTATATTATAATACACTCACTGTATTAAATAAAAATGTATGTAATGCATGTATGTTTGTATATACGTAAATATATAAAAATATATAATTACTCTAGGCGAATGTTAGTATGGTTATTTAATAGATACCATGGTCAACTTCCTCTTAGTTTCCATTTTATAGACTGTTCGTTGTGACGAGAACCTCTGAAGACCGTCTTGTCTATAAAGTATTAATTAACGAATTAATTTTGTTTTGATGTATGAAATTGACATTTTCGTTACATTACAATATAGTATATACACAGCGATCTGTAAATTTCGCATTATTATTTGACAGCATAATGGACTCCAAGTACTTAGTGCTCATATTACGTGCTGTTGGCCGACAGTTTGTGTACGGGCTTGAATGTCTTTTTCTACCAGCACACAAATATATAAAGACACGATGCCAATAAAATAAAAGCACGGAGTATTTTCGACTGAGCATGGAACTGTGGATATTAGTGTCTTACCAAATATTAAAGCTAAATTTGTATGTTCATTTACTTTGAAAACTACTTAAGGTGATATATTTCTATCAAAATGAGACAGAAAATTACAAATTTACTGAAAAAAAAAAGTAATCAACATTTTGAAATTGCTTGGTTTGTTGTGATTTTAGAGCCGATTTTAAAATGTAAGAAACGTGGCGGGCGTTGCCGTTGTTCCAGATGGTTTTCTTGGAGTACTCCCGTTTCCACAGCCCATGTATTTCATCGCTTCTCCACTGTAAGGCTTCGTTTCTTGTATCTTCCAGGTCTTCGCAAGTACATATAGTTTAATTTTGTGGTGAGATGCCTGCCTCGTGTATAATCCTCATACACTATTGTTATTTGTAATTAATAACCAAACGTGGCGAGGCAGTGGTAAAACACTCGCCTCGCATTCGGCACAACCCGGGTTCGAGTCCCCGCACCGACAATATAGTGACTGAAATAAAAATGTGGGGAAAAATTATGAGTTGGGGTTTCGGAGTATTTTTCGAATGGATATACTTATTTCTAAGTATTTTTCATAGTTAAAAAACAGTGAAATATCCTGTAAAATTGTGGAGTGTACAGAACATAAATGAATGAAAAAGTTAGTGGAGGCATGTAACGTAGGTTCGACAAATACTAAGGACAGATAATATAACATGTTAGTCGCTATCTTGGCTCTCGACCGGACTCTGGATTAAGCAGTTACCTTAAGCTCTGACTTCAACTTTACTCCCATAGGTTCTTAAGAGGTGAGGTAAAGAGATTTTGATCCTTAATGCTGGTGAGGGGTGACCTAATGTGTGTGAGGAGCAACGCTGGAGTGAAGGGGTGGGGGAAACGGATAATCCCCGAGAAAATTTGCCGACCCTCGGCATCGCCGACACGATTCCCACATGCGAAAATCGGGGACCGAACCCGCCTTTGTAGAAGGCGAGTGCTCTAGCCACTACGCCAACTGTGGCCACTCGACTCTTAAGACTTCGTTGTTATATGGCCGTAAAACCCTCCCACCTCATATTCACTTCCGTTGATCTCTATTAACATTAACAACAGCCTTACAGGGACAAACACCTGATCGCCATACTAATGCACATTGCATTTTTTTTTTAGACCGAGGTGCAACTTGTTGGCGACCGAGGAACGGGTCGTTTGCCCGGATGCAGACCGGAACGCTGGTCGGGAATTTCCATCTTCAGCGGGCCTCAAGGCGAGCGACCAGTTGGCGAGATGATGGCGGGGTGTGTATTCCGCCCAGCTCGACAGCACTGCCGGTCATTAGGAGAGACGACCAAGTGCGCTGTTATTTCCTGCCCCTGAAGACAGACGACGTCGTGGGCAGGCAGGTGGGCGGAGGTCGCGGGACAAATACCCGGCGCTGCCACCAGCTGGCCGGGCGGAAGTCAGCAGGTTCACCTCGCTCTGCTCATGAGCTGGCTCGCGGCTCCACAGACGACCTGCCGGCGCTGGTACTCGCAAGCTCCCTTCATATGTGAAAAGTGGTATTAAGCCATGGTGTCTCGACATTACTAAGTTCAGTGTTCAAACATACAAGACATTAATTTGTACACGCGCCCTTAAGAGCGTCCAAGTAGGGAAAAATCATATATCTTAGTGAAATAGTGTTAGTTTTGTAGAAGTTACTTCCTACATTTTCCTCTTACGAAAAAATTTATAACTTTCAAGTGCCATGAACATCATCAAAGTTTTTTTTCGGTTTACGCTATTGCAGGACGTTCGCCTGCAATGGCTTATATACAAAAAAAACTTTGGTGCTCATAACACGAACCCATTGCAAGAATCGTTTCAAGTGCCACTATACTATGGGGAAACTGGTTGAGCTAAATTTTTTTTTGTAAGAGCGAAATGTACTCCCAAGTAACGACTATAAAACGAACACTATTTCGTACAAATATAAAATTACGATTTTTCCCCACTTGAACTCAATGCTTGAACGCCTTTACACACATTCATGGGCGCACACAGGATATTGGTTTGGATAGGGCACAAGACCTTATAAAATAACCAATTCTGCAACATACAGACTGGTGGGACTCGACAAAGCTCTTTTACATTACAGTATGCTGGTAGTATGTTCAGAAACAAGTAAACACAATTGCTTGCAATAACCTCTCAACACATATTTACACGTAGTACACATATAAATTCAAGTCAAAGCTTTGTCCCTTTGAGGAAGACGGGAGGAAGGGGTGGTCACGTACTCCAAGTGCCACCTCCATGGGTGAGTCCATGCGACGGGAGCGCGTCGTTTGTCCTAAAGTCGTTTGCCCTAAAGTCGTTTGCCTTAAATTCGTTTGCCCTGAAAGTTTGTCTTCTCTAGAAAATCAGTTGAATCAACGTCTACATGCGTTTACCTTAACGTCGTTTTACCTAAAAGCATTTGCCCTAATGTCGTCTGCCCTAAAGGCGTTTGCCCTACAATTTATGGCAAACGACGTGTACCCCATGCGACGCGTAGGATTAGAAACAAACTCAGGTAAATGACGCATGAGATCGGATGCATGACTCTAGGTTGCAGGGGTTTCTAGGAAGCTGCGGTGCATCGAACCAAAGAGTACTTGGATACGAAGGAAGGGTAAGACGCTTGAGAAAGAAAGAGAACCTGTTTGTTCCACACGGAGAGATTGATGCAGCGGAGCGTAGAGCGACGTGAACTTGAGGTCGCAGCTGACCATGACACGTGGACCCAGGAGGAGAGGAGATGGGGTGGGGGTCGTCACGACACTGGATGGGAAAGGGGAATGGGGGACCACCGCGGTGATTACCTGCGTTGCCAGGCGGAACTGACGAAATCTTCGTGCAAGGCAAGATAAAAATATGACGTCCTGAACTGATGTTAAGGATGTTCAAGTGTGAAACTCGTAATTTTGAATTTATATGAAATAGTGTTTGTTTTGTAGATGATACTTGTGAGTGCAGTTTCCTCTTACGAAACAATTTTAGCTGGCATAGTTTTCTCATAACGGTGGGTCTAAGTCAAAATTTGCATGTTCTGCTGCCATGCAAATAGTGAAAATCAGTTGACTTATGTACGTGAAATAAGATACTATGGACTATATAATAAAACATTTGAGAAATTCCTGCAAACTGTTTTTGTATTTTTAAATTTTGCTGAATTTGCAACTTCTTTTCTGTACTTTCGCCATTTTTTTAAATTCAAATTATACGATGCGGTTTTTTAAAAATGTTTTATTGTATAGTTCATGAGATGTAAGTTCGCAGTGAATTATTTTGTTTAAGTAGGTCAGTTGGTTTTCTCGATTTGCTTGGCAGTGTAACAAGCAATAATGTTGACTTTGACGCACTGTTATGAGAAAACTATGAGAGCTAAAATTGTTTCGTAAGAGTAAAATTTACTCACAAGTATCGTCTACAAAGCTACAATATTTCATACAAATCGCACTTGAACACCCTTAAGGGCGCCGCTCACCAAGCGTTTCAAATGCGTTACGGTATGTTCGTAAATACGTTTTGTTTCGAAAATGCTTCACATGTACCCATTGTGACAATGTACGAAAAAAAAAAAAATTACACTTCATACGATGACGGAAAGACAGTTTCAAAGAATCGGAGCCCTTCAAAGTTAATAAAACAGCTTTCTCAACCTGTTGTGTCTGAAAAAAAAAAACTACTCACGGGATTCGTCAAAAACTACTCTCGAAACATGCAATGGACTTGGCTGAAAACATTCCATCAATAAAAAGATGGGGTCACCTCTAAAAGTGTCAGTCAGGCGAGTGATCAACGATGCCACTGCAAGCCGTTTCAGTGTCTTACGCTAGAGGTGATACCACACCAGATGAGCCGATCAACATCGCCCTTAGTGCCGTGCCTCGCTCACACAAAGCACACAGCCAGTAGGCGGGCACATTATGGCAGAACCACACAGGAAGCTCTACTTACGCTGTCTTTGCTATGTCCGAGACCTGAGTAGACTACAGCGAACTGTTTTTCTATTGTAACTGGCCACTCAGCATAGCAAACATTCATACGTAATCAAACATGAAAACTCTGCGAACATAGCGTAGTTCTCTGTAAGGCCTGATCATTACACTGACAAGTTACCAGCGTTTTGTTTTTCATAGGATGTCAGCCTGTCAGCCCGAAAAATTTTGTGTACAATAATAAAATAAATTTTTTTAATTTCCGTTCGCGCTGACGTCACTGAAACCTTGATGTCGTGCCTACGTGATTCCTGCGTAGCTGATGTAGACTGGAGATTTAGAAATTCGACTAAACGACTGCTTTAACAAAGTCACCGCGTGTGCGATGCAGCTCAGTTCGAGAACCCCCCCCCCCCAAAAAAAAAAAAAAAAGTTCTCTGGCCTGCCTGCGCGCGATGACTCGTTGTCAACACGGGCCAAAAGGAAATGACATCATTTCCGTTTTGGCACCGGACTCGAGCCCGCGGATAGTTTCTTTGCCCCTGCACTTCTTTTCGTTTGTTGTTTTTTTTTTTTCACCTCCTTTTCTTTTAGCCATTTCTTTTCTCAGCGCGCGCTCTCTCGCCCCCTCCTTGTTCCACGAGACAAACATCTGTGCGTGTCGCACATACACAAGGCGTTGTGGCACGTGTGGGCGCATGCGCTGTTGTTCAACCGGCCGTCGAAGCGAGTTCTCCGCGCATTGCGCTACTGGGTTGCTACATTCGGCCGACACAAGCAACTCACAGCCAACAAGTAAGGGCGTTCAATAGGGGAAAATTTACAATTTTGTATATGCTTGAAATATTGTTAGTTTTATAGATGTTACTTGGGAGTACAATTTCTTCTTACGAAAAATAATTTGCTCAGTCAGTTTTTCCATAAAGGCGTTTCAAAGTAAAAATTTGCATATTTTTATTCCATACAAACCTTCAAAACCAGTAAACATAATGAAATGGGGAGAATAAAATCACATCAAAACTGAGTGTCACGATCTACGGCTTAAAACATAATAATAAAAAAACAGATTACAAAATCTTTTTGTATTAAAAAAATAATTTTAAAAATTTGCTAATTTTATGTTATATTTAACAATTTTTCTAAATACAAAAATAATTTAAAGTGCGTTTTTATATGCTTCAAGCCGTAGATCATGACATGAAGTTTTGATGTTTTTTTCCCCCATTTCATTATGTTTACTGGTTTTGAATGTTTGTAATGATTTTTTCCCCACTTGAATGCACTTAACGCCATGATTGATATAGATGGTTCGCGATGAACCGAGCAATTTAGAAAATTACCTTGTATAGAATAATAATTCAAAATTAATTTTTGTTGTGAATACAGATGTCAACTCTATAGTACGATAATCTCTACACTTTGATTGTTGTTTAGGCTGCCTTGTTAATACAATATTTTCCCTGCTACAAGCATTCCTGTAGGCGTATCAACATTTTGACAATTCATCCTTTATGTTAGTCTACAACACATTTTTACAATCATAGATAATACATTACTTCCATTTTATCTGCCACACAAATGTGAGATAGTATGGAAGTAATATGTTATCCAACAATGTGAAACAGTGAAGTAGATTACATTTAGATCATGAAGTGTTAAAAATATTTGTACATCTTATAGCGGGAAAAATAATACAACATTAAAAAAATTTTGGGGCTGAAAGGGTAGGGTTGTAATCCCTTACTTCTCCCCCCTCCTTTTTTTTAAACCTGTGTCTGTTAGTGGCGGACAAGGCAGCCAGCGAAAAAGTCGTTGACGAAAGCGACGGCGACGACGGCAAGGAGCGGCGCGGGATGAGCATAACAAGTGGCTATAGTGTGGCAAGTGTTTACGACGGCAGAACAGTTGAAGCGTGGTGGTTGGACGGTAATTTTTGCGGCTGCGAGACGGACGAACAGATCTGGCTATACTATAAATAGTGAGAAACTTCTAGAAAGGGACGTTTTATGTGAACAGTGGCTTATGTAATCTGAGGACTGTTTTGTGTAAAAGAGATGAACATTTATCAACTGTATACTCAAGAGTAAATATTTTATATATTAGTAAGATTAACTGTAAAAAATTGTAAATATTTATTTAGAGAGTTCTCAATTACTTTCAGAGAAGAGATGTCTTACTACAGTAGAACATTTTACAGTATTTGTAATACATTAAGAAATTTAATTTGTTTATTTTATTTATCAAGTCCTCTAACACGATCGAACCTGGCTACGTCCAGAAGAGTAAATTTCAAATAGTTACTTATTATGCAGACAATTAAGACTGTATAAAATGTGAGACAAAATTTATTCATAGGGCTTTATTTATTATCATATGACAAAAAGTAACGATTTTTATTCAAATATACGGATAGGTTCCCATAAAGATATATTTTAGCAAGTTCCCTGATTATTATTTTAGTATGCATACATATTCCGTATGAGAGTTATACATTTACACCATCGTAACAACTTTATACGCCTAGTTCGTAGCCGAAATCAATTTTAAAATACAATTTCTTGTAAGGAGATACATTTTAATGGTTCATTAAATATAGATGTAAAATATTACGCATAATCACATATATCTAACAATGACTCATATTCGTGCTATATTTCTGATTCTCTGTTTTTTGTTTTCTGCTTCAACCTCATTCTTAACACAATTTCCTTCAGATTTGTACTTAAAATTGACTAATTACCCCGGGGAAAAGTTAGTGCGTAAAAATTTTAAGGCAGACGATCTGAAAAACAAGTAAGACAATCGAGATACAAATTTGTTCAGAGTTTCGCTCTTAACGCTATTGATACGCAATGTGGTACAATCTCGTTGTGCACGAGGTTGTATTTATTACTTAGTTTTTATTTTATTTAAAGAATAGTTCCTTCACTATGTGACATGCTTCAACCATTACACACTGGGAAAGCCGTGGTCTGACAGCTAGGACAGGTCATGCATATATTGTTATGATAACATACAAGGCCGAATCATTGTGAAACGTGCGATCGAAAAATTTAACGGTTTGGCAGACCTTGTCAGAAACAGTGACCAACTTTCGGAACTAAATTTAATTATTCAAAAGATATGCTGTTTAGTTGGTTAAATTAACTATTCTGTAAGATTACCTAAAGTTAAATACGGTGACTTTAAAACATTTGTTTGTTCAGGTAACAATTATAGCTAAATATAATTTTAAATATTCTAGCTGTCAAATTTTGTGCGAGTTAATTATAATAAAGTCATTAATATTAATTTGTCATGATGTCTATCCTGTAAATAAGCAGAAAAATACTATTGCAGTGGTTTAGAGCGTGATGTTAGTAGTTGACTACATTTTTTGTTGGAGTTGGGTAACACCGATGGAGGTAGTGACCTGGCATGCTATACGAATGTAGAAGTTTCAATTCCACGCTCTTCACCGCCTGCAAGAGGCCGATAATGTGGAGAGTACATCGGTAAGGTGTTCGTGTATGGCGTCTGTGATGTGGAATACCGGTAATTAGAGGCACGAGTATTTCGCGTATTGATTCTATACGTCAGAGTGAATGTCAACAACATATACTTCGCTGCCAATACTGTGATTACACTACACATGTTTTAACACATATTTGATTACTTCAAGCCAGTAACAAATAAGTAAATAATACGTCACGGTAAACACGTGCTACCTGCTGGTACTGTTAGAAGCCAATGGCTTTAGCCAGGGAATGCATAGGACTACGAAGTCTAAGCAGCACTCTAAAAAAAATTTCAAAATTTTTAAATTTTTTTTACGAGTCCTTGTAAAATTTACAAATATTTTCCTTGCACTTTTACAAATCCTTGTAAAAGTACAAATATTTCCTTACACCATTCATTTGTTAAAGTTACAAAGATAAAGTTTGTAATACTCCAAAGGATTTAATTCCTTGTAGCTACTTATACCGACAGTTCATGCCCTGAAATTATTATTTTTAATAATGACAAGGCATTTATTTGTAGTTTCACACACTTTTGTAAATTAACAAAAATTTCCCTTGTAAAATTTTGAATACTAGTTTCATTTTAATATATTTATTTTCCTTGTAATTTTACAAACATATACTTTGTATTTTTTTTTTTTTTTACAAAAGCAACTTTTGCAGTTTTACAAGGAATTTCTTTGGGAACTGGGTTTCCATATATTTTCTTTGTAAAAGTACAAACATTCTTTTACGGTGTGTTGCCAGATGAATACGCGAAATACTCGTGCCTCTATCAGTAATATTTTTTCTCGGTTATAAGTTCCAAATCTGAAAACATTATTGTAGTGTTTCGTTCGTTGCTAGAGACTGCTCGGCTTCCAGTTGCTCGCATATCCTAAGGCCGAGCCAATCAAAGGGAAAGTAAAAGAGCAGTATTGTCCACGTTCTAGTACACGAAGGATATGTATACGCCTTGGTGTTACTTGGCCACGAACATGACGAATATTATGAGGTAAAGGTATGCAATACCGCATTTGTTCACACGACGTTCGTCGTGTTCAGTACCTTCAAAATGAAAATTCTGCCCTAAGGCTAGACTTTTGTAAATGACTAAAAAATTAACAGTTGCATCGATACATTTAATTTTGTAATGAAGCACAGTTCACTAGATGTTGCGTTACTTGCAATAATTACTATACTACGAATTGCTAAGGTTATTGTAAGACGTACTATTTACAATACGACAGCACATACATACACTTACACTCTAAATCTGAATTGGTGAATATTCACTGATTCACGCTGATGGATAGAACAGTTCAACAATTTGAATAAATGAAAACAGTCACTGTTTAAATAGTGAATATTCGCTGATTTCCTTTAAGAGCGCCAACATCTCACAAGTGAATCCGTGAATATTCATTTTTTTCAGTTGTTTTCAAAGAACAGTTTTCACTTATTGAATCAGTGAAAAATTACTGGGAAATCTGTGGACATTCACTAATCAACTTGTAGAAAGTTGGCACTCTTTATCGGAATCGGCGAATAGTCACAGATTGCACAGTAGTTTCTCACTGATTCAATTTGTTGAAACTGCTCCATCCATCGGCGTGAATCTGTGAGTATTCCCTAATTCAAATTTAGAGTGTACAGTATGATGAGGCCTCGCTTAATTTTATTAGTTTAGCGCTAACATACATCAGTTAACACTGACCATGCCGATGTTTCAGTTTCGGTAGCTCGATATCACAGACTAAATAGTAATATAGACGTGAAATGAGTAGAGACCTGAAAAATTCGCATTTTTTTTTTGGCACAAGCTAGAATTCCACCAACTGTAAGTTTGCGTCACTTTTGCAATTGGTCTTTGACTTACTTAACACCTCCTGGAAGTTCTAATATGAAGTGAACCAACATATATGCGTGTGGTTATTTCTCCACGTGCCAGTTTTAAGGGCTTGATACCTGAGTTTTTTTCCAGACTGGTGACATTAACTCAAATATTTTTTTAACCAAAAGCTTTGGAAAAATTTGAGTCAATGTGCAGTCACGGGATGCACGATACCATGGATGCGTTTTTAAAAATAATGTACCATTCATCAGCAAAAAAAAAAAAAAAAAAAAAATATTTAGCTCCATTTTTGCTTATTTTCACGACAAAAAATCGTAGGGTGATGAAATGAAAAAAAAAAAAACCGTTCAGTACATTTCTACAAAAAGTTCAGCTACAAATTATAACATATAAGTGTCTGAACTGTGGAGAAAAATTTTGATATGAGTTTTAGGTAGGAATTAAAAAATATTTTCGAAATCACTGCAAAACTGAGTAACAAGGCCTTAACCAGTAATAGACAACATGCCAGACTGAGTTCAATAACTGTTTACAGTTTGTTTCGAATGCATCACTCCATCATACGACGGCCGTCTCCCATGTTGGCGACATGTGCGTCTGAAAGGTTTGGCTAGTCAACACCGCCAAATACACGCCTCTCCCGTAGTGTAAACTGCTGTAGTGAAAAGTGGTGAACCAAGGTTGTGGCCTTCCTCGCAAGTAGACCATTGCTGTTGTCGGTGTTTCTTCCGAGTCACAAGGACAAGGATGTCCGGCTTCCCGCCACGTTGTCGGCGAGCAAACATTAGAGCCATGCAGTTTTCGAGAAAAGAATTTTGCCTTAGTTTGTTTCAATGCCTTACGTGCATGTCTGCAATTCTGCTTCATGGTCAGAGGTACGAGTATTTCGTGTATTAATCTGGCAACAGCCTAGACTTCTCAGACCTATACCCACGCTGGCCAAAGTAAAATATCTATTGGCTTCTAACCGTTACACGTGTTACCACCAAGACTTGTTTCCATATTTATCACTGGCTTGCAGTCGTCAAAGATGTGTTAAAACAGGTGTCGTCTAATCACAGAAGGAAAAGTGAAGTTGTTGGTAGAGATGATCGTTAAGAGACAGGAAAAATTTGCGGGTTCACTGAGCTGTAGGCTATCTTCCAAGAATATTTGTGAAATCGTGCAGACAGCAGCTGTTTATTAGCTGCTCGCTGACACAGTGAAATGGGCCTGTATTCAGCTACAGTTTTATAATTGGCTCAGCTACCTCCAGGAAGTGTCGAGTAAGTCAACAGCCAATTGTAAACATGATACAGACCTATAGTAGTTGGAATTCTAGCTTGCGTCTAAAAGGAAACGCGAGTTTTTCAGGTCTCTAATGATCGTATATCGCGAAAATGTTTTGTACCGACATAACCCTGAAAACTCTGTAGTTTCTTGCAGCACGCATGACTGACTGATGTACGTCTGACACAGCGTAGACGTCTGCAGACCAATAACTGGCGTCAAATGTTACAATATTGGGATTCTTATTGGCTCAGTTAAGAGGGCGTGGTACATAATTCAACGCTATAAGCAATAATCTATAACTGTAGGTTTCTTGAAGCCAATTCGCGAAAATTAAACAATAGCAATCTTAGACAATTGTTTTAGCCAACTTTTTAAACAAAATAGTTTCCAGTGTTACAAACTTCTGATGCACAATCTCTAGAGGTACGTCAATTTCGCAGATACATTCCAGGTCAGGTTGGACGCCAAAATGTATACTTCATAATCACGTGTGTGATTAGCTGGCGGCTGTCACGTAACGCTTTTGACTACCGCAAGCCAGTAGTAAATAAGGAAATAATTCCTAGAGCTGTCGCGTGCTACTCGCTTGTAATGTTACAAGCCAATGAATAATCGACTGAGTCGAGTGTGTTTACAGGACTGTGAACTCTAGGCTACTGCCAGATGAATCCGCGAAATTGACGTACCTCTAACAATCTCTGACGCCGGAACCTCGTGCATTTAACTGCGGCGCAAGAGATCACGCGTAACGAATTAGTAATTCTGGATAAATATTTACTCATAAAGTTGGCAAATACCATTATCTAGGATCGTCATTGAGAATTTTATTCATATTGGCTTCGAAAAAAACGTAGAAATCAATTGATGCCTTCAGCGTGTATTTATCTACCACGTACTCTTAAATAGGGCAACAGTTCCAAGTACAAGCTAAAGCAAGTAATATTCTGGTAAGCTGAACGTGTGTGGAAATCCAGCAAACAGTCAAATTTTCCCGCGATAATACGCAAAATAATCGTACCTATAGTGATTGGATGTTTTAACTCTCCGGCGTGTACGGGTTCTACCAACCAATCACAGACGTGTCGTGTCGCAGTAACCTTACTGTGACTGGCACAGACTGCCAATAACCATGAAGCACAGCTGCACGTAAGTCACCGAAACCAACTGGGGCAAAATTCTTTTCACGAAAAGTTCATGGCCCTAACGATCATCCATGATCTTCGTCCTTTTCCTAGGATATAGATGATTCGGGATAAAGTGAGCACTTTTTGAATTCCTAGTTACTTTTTCTTTTCCTTTCAGAAAATGTGTAGTGTCCTGTCAGATTTTAATGTAAACAAAGCATTCTACGTAACAATCAAAAGTGCACTGATTGTACTGCACTTAACACGTAAGGCCACGGGTTCCTATTTATGCTGTTTCTGCGGAATTAATGTTTTAAATTCTGGAAGGGAACAAATATCTCCCAACCGTTACGTAGAAGTGTTGGAAATTATTTGTACTGCGTAGCGTGATTTTTTCAAAACATCAGTTTCTATAATTTTGGCTAGTTATCGACTTAAATTAAATTAAATGTTCTTAAATTCAATGACTAGACAAAATTGCGTAAATTTATGTTAAAAAAGTAGTCTGCATAGTACATCATTTCCAACATTTCTACGTAACAGTTTTTCCATTCAGGATTTAAAAAATATAATTGACTACATTTGCATAAATAGGAATCAGTGTCCTTAACGTCATAGGCCACAGAAATTAATATTTTTAAATTATTGTTCTAAACAAGCTAGTCTTAATATGTGTTCGCTTTATCCTAAACGACATATAGTCGTCCGTTTTTCCTAGGTTAGTCTTCCGTCCCTTTGGCCTAGTCGTCTCTGCCATTGGTAATCGTTGTTTCCTTAGGTTATTCTTCAGTGTTCTAGGTTATTCGTCTATTGCCTAGGTTAGTCTCCCATGCTATAGGTATATCCTCTTTAGTCTATATGGCAGCTGCTTGAGAGCATCAACTTTAAACATTTTGTAGGTTGGGCAAATTTAGAATAGAAGTGGTGAATTGCATATCTCAGGTTAATTTGTTGACTAAAACTGTCTGGTATTGTGACAAATACCACAAAATATTAATAAATTTTGCCCATACGTATCTATAAAATTTTATTAAAGTTATATGAAACATACTATAGTAATTCGTCTCCTATACGTATAGTCATCACTGCGCTAGATTAGTCATTCGTCTCCAAGGCCCAGTCGTCTTTTCCATAGGTAATAATTTATCTCCTAGGTTAATCATCACTGCCCTAGGCTAGTCGTCCGTCCTATAGCCGTCGCTACCCTAGGTTAGTCTTTCATGCCCTTGGCCACAGCTCCAGGGGACAACGGGGTTCATGTTCCCAGGGACCGGTTTGGCGACCGCAAGACACCACCACAACAAAACCACAGCCTCCTAAGAGCAGCGTACTCGGGTAAATGTTCAGGTGGTCCTCGCAAGCTGGTGGCCAGAAATTGTTAAGAAACTGTTAACTATAGCACATCGTTTGTAAACATTGCCTGATAAATGTATGCTCTTTCTAAAGCTGTAAATTATTACTTTCCAGATTGTAGGAGCACGATTTACCTGAAATTTGGAAACTGAACTAAGCGAACATTAGATACCACAGCAATCTCAGCTACGATAATGGCCAGGAAATAAGGAATACATATTAATCTACAACAGTAAATAAATAAATGCACAACCCAGACGAAAATATTCTTCGCGGCCTGCTACAACTATTTAAAATTTTGTGGAAAACAACTTTGTATCTTCTAAACTAATCCAGTGATTCGTATGATCTTACACAAAAATACGGATGGTCGATTTTCTTAGGCATAGTGAAACTATTATTATGTTTAGTAAGCCTAGGCTACTTGCAGTGAACGAAGCTTTATGTATATTGGCGGATACAAGGAAGTGTTGGTGGTAATAGGGGAGTGCCGGATATCTCTCCACTTGCCTAATAACTCACACTTGCTCAAGAAATGTCATATCTAACCCTTTAAAATTTCTGGCTACTGAGACAGTATAATGTTTTTTTTTTTCACTCAACACTTAAATAATGATTGGTGTTTTGCACAAAGGGCTGTTTTAGAACGACGAGTGAAGGGGGTGGTTGATGAAAATTACTACCCCCTCCCTGGCCGACTGTTATTATTATTATACTATTATTATACCATTATTAACTGAATTGTGTAGAATATTATTTACATGACCAAGTGGTGCACGAAAAATATATAAAAATTACGATGTTAAAATTTATGGAAACCTACATAATGAAGTCATTCCTGGCTTCCCCCTCCATAAGACTTCCTGGACAATAACAATAAAATAAGAAAAACGTTGTTTGCAATTACAGTGTGTTAACGAGACCGTCGAATTTCTGCTGGTATGGGCTATTCTGTTCCACGACCGAGTGTACTTATCTAGCAATTTTGATTGCACAGTTTTCTGTAGTAAAATGTGCATCATTATTTGGTTACCAGTGTTTACTGTGCTTCCAACACTATGTACCCTCCAAACGCCCGTGAAGTTGAGATGATACATTGTTTTACGAAAATGAAATATATTTAGCTTCTGAAATCACATCGTCTGCTCAAAAAGTTCTTTCAGTGGAGAAGAACAGACCTGTCTCTGTGTTAGTCCGTCTGGTGTAAGCGACAGTTGAAAACGTAACGGCAAGGTAGTGGATTGAGACTCCCGTGCCGTTCAAATCGCGACAGTTCGTAGACAGTTGCTAAGTAATTCCCTTCTGAGCAGTTGCAAGGATTTATGACCAGGCTCCGTGTTATAACTGGGCAGACTGGGCAATTGCCCAGGGCGGCAATCTAGAAAGGACGCAACTAGCAAGATTTTTTTTTTAGTTTAAATAAAAATATTTACTTGATAAATTACGCCCTTTTGTATTTTATGTATTTCATGCACCAACATTCTTAAGGAAAACAATTGTACAACAGCGAATTTTCCAAAATTTTTGCATGACTTTTGTGGGGAATGAGTGAGTGAGAGATTTTGGTCAGCGCTTAACATCGAGGCTTTCAGCGTTGGAGAGGGGTGACATTAGGTGAGTGTGGAGCAGTGCCGGAATGAAAGGGCGGGGGAAACGGGAGATCTCCGAGAAAACCTCGTCGACCAACGGACATCGTCCGGCACGATTCCCACATGCGAAAATCCGGGGACCGACCCCGCCGTTTGTCGGGGAAGGAGGGAATTAATTTTAGCCTGACCAGGCACCTAAACCCAGGGCCTGGTTACGGCGTCACATACCTACTGAGTCATATTGTAGTTCCTAACTCTATCAAAACCGTTATGCGATTCAGCACACGGCAGCTTTTCTGCTGCATTATAAGTCGGCCGTCAAGGTGAGTGTATTTTGCGGGTTCGAAGCCTAGAAGTGTCGAAGCGGTAAGGAAGAGACAACATAGGCAAGAAAACGGGGAGGGCGATAAGTCTACTCCAATGCGTGCGTTCAACACCGCTTCGCCTCTAAGCGCAGAGTACTAAACTATCGTGCAGTGTTTCCGTAGAAAGTGTTTTTCAATAGGACTCAAGCGGTGACCCTATTGTTTTATTTGTGGAAAGTATGTGGTAAAGACCAACGCAGGTCGCCATAATTTTTATTTACAATTATGGTTAGTAGTTTTCCAGATACAGCAATCTAAAAAAAATCATTTTTGCCACTTTTGAGAGGCTTGGTAATCGCGTTTTTAATAAGCTAGCGGCATTTTTAAAACGCTAAAGACATAGTTTTAAGTGTGTCTTCTTTTCGTAGACATACGTATTGAAAACACGTTTAATAGTTATACGTGAAAAAACACTTTTCGCACCATGCTACATCACATCTCATGCGCCAGGTCCAACTAACTGTTAACCTGGCCTCCAGGCGCAAGTTATAGAACTAGCGTGCAGACTTCTTGCCGACAACTGGTCCCTATGAGACGTTCAGTGGTGGCCCCAGTATTTTGTAACGTAATGTTTAAAGGTAAAGGTGTATTGTACCCGTCTATGCCTTTTAAAATATTTTTCGCTAAGATTTCCATACTTAAAAGGACCGCAAAAACAACCTTTTTCACTATTTTTGGCTGATAACTAGAGGTACGTAAATTTCGCCGATACATTCCAGGTCAGGTTGAACGCCAATTATGTATACTTCATTGTCATGTCTGTGACTTGCTGGCGGCTGTTACGAAACGTGTTTGACTACTGCAAGCCAGTAGTAAATAAGGAAATAATGTGAAGTGCTATCGCTGGCTACCTGCTTGTACTGTTATAAGCCAATAGATAATCGATTATGACCAGTGGGTGTATAGGACTGACAAGTCTAGGCTGCCGCCAGATGAATCCGCGAAATTAACGTACCTCTACTGATAAAGTAAGCTTTGTAGAATTACGGAGCACCTGACAAGGGTACACACATGTATGTAATTCTTTGAGTGATATTCCTAACCGGCGTTCACTCATGTAGGGTGAGTAGTTTTCAAATAAACTTGAATCGGCCGAGGCTCTGCAAACACCTCGGTGGTATGGGCAGGCTGCCACCTTAAACTAAAAACTAAAACAACCTTAAATTAGATATAAGAAAAGGGGTTAAAAGCGGGAAGAAGGCATGCTCGGTTCAGTACATACATAGAACTACAAAATAAACGACATCAGAAGCGAACTTAATCGACTTTTCGCGAACCCTGCAGTCTGCTTGTATGTGTTGGACTCCATGTTCTAACAGCGTTTGTACATCTTGTGCACGCCTGGCGAAAGTGTTGTTTTTCAGTGGCGTAGTGTGGGTATTTCCAAAGTGTCCGGTGCTAAGCTATGACTATACACAGAGACAGGAAATTTCGCGAAAAAAAAATTTTGCAGCACTTTGTTTCAGTGCCTTACGTGCGCACCTGCATCTCTGCTATGTGGTCAGTGATTGGATGCCTTAACACCCAGCGTGTGGAGGTTAAACCCACAAATCACAGACGTGATATGTGGCAGTTGTCTGTGTACTGTTTGGCACAGTCTAATGAATAACGACTCTGCACAAAAACACTCTGTCAATATCGATGCAGTTGAGGTGCAGGCGTGTATACGTAGAGCACTGAAACAAAGTGGGGCAGGAATCTTTTTACCAAACATTCCCGTCCGTAATTATACACAACGCTGAGTTGTCTGAGGGACATTATACTGGTATAGGCATGTACATTCTCGAACTAGTAGCAAACAAGAGAGGCAGAGAACTAATTGTACAGTACTACATCTCGCTCTCTGCAACATTACCGCCACGTGTTGAGTCTGCGCAGTCTGTGTTAATACCCCACTCCTTGCGCCACAACCAGTCTGTCATTGGTGTTTTTATGTATTAGTGTGGAGCCACGATTTTATGGCGAAAAAATATTTGCAACAATTGGTTTCAATGCATTATGTGTAGGGCCCGGTAGTTTTCGCGAAAAGATTTTTGCCTCACTTTGT
>PNEQ01117841.1:0-28583 GCA_003012365.1 Medauroidea extradentata
CGCCGCGGACTTTATTAAACAGCTGAGCTCGAACTTTAGTGTGATTGAACGAGTCAAGGGATATAACTAATAGCCTGCATTCTGTGAGCATTTAAAAGTTTGATTTCACCTTAAAAAACAGTTAGAACTTTAAATTGCATGATTTTGCTCAATAGCAATATTGTAGGCTACGAATTCTACAATGTGGCCCTTATTCGAATATGATATCTTTAAAACTGACTGAGATACCGCAAATTTAGTTTAACATTGAAATCCCTATCCAGCTCTACTGCCTGCGAAGGGATGGAGTCCGCCCTTAAGCAGGGCTGCAGGAGAGCACGAAAGGCATTGAAGCGAAGTTACCCAAGACTCTTAAGAGTTCAAAACACGCTATCTTTGACCACGAAGCAGAGCTGAAGTGAAGTGGTGTAAACATCTTTGCTCAAAAACCAAGGAGTCTCATCTGGTTTATTTTATCACTTTCCTAGTATCATAGGAATTGCTCTTTGTTTCGTTTCATATTTGTTATTTGTAAGGTATATTGCACAGAAATTCTGACAAACTGTGGTTTTGATACAAGTACTAAATACGTGTTTAAATTATTTTGTCTAACATTTAGTCAAGAATATTTTTTCTCCCAAGTGTACAGACATTGGAACATAGCTAGCAAGGAGTTTGAACCCTCGTTACTTGTACTTTTTGACTGTGATACAATGGCCTAAGGGGAAAAATAGCACACTGTATGTCTATTCGATTCTAAATAATTTTTTTTTTTCGTTACTTTAGTGTCCTCACACACGCAATGTCAGAATTGTCCGTCGTGTAATCGTGTTGAAATGTTAACTTTGGAATCCATCTATGTAAATTTTTTTAAATATGACGTCCTGAACGTGTTCAAATAAACGTGCTCCGTGTGGCGTGTACCCACGTCTTGTGACACGGACTAAAGTATGGGACTTACATACCCCGGCTAGACTTCTGAGCTCGGAGTTGAAGCAGGTATGGCTGCCCGGAGCTAATATTAGCTGCCACTGTGTATCTCTCTCTTTCTCTCTCTCTTCCCCCTTCCCCTCCCCGGGCCAGCGACAGTTCTCAATTCATTTGCTGTAAACTCGCAGCACAGTCGTCGACAACGTTGCCACAGTTTGTACTTCGTCATTAAATACGGCACTTTTTGGAATCGTCAAACACTTCAAGTTGAATAGTTTTTTATTCTTGATGGATGTTACCTATTCTTAATTTAAAAAAAAACGCTTCTTTGGTTGCCTATCACATTAGATGATATGAGTATGGAGCAGCACCGAGAAGATTCGCCGACCAGCGGCATCGTCCGGCACGATTCCCACATGCGAAAATACGGGGTCTGACCACGCCGGGAATCGAACCCGGTTCTCCTTGGTTGGAGGCGAGAGGTCTGACCCCTCGACCATCGTGGCCATCCTTGTTACGTTAGTGTCTCATACGTAGTAAGACACAGTATTCTTTTAATTTGGATGAGAATTATTATTTAAAGGAAGCAAAAAAACTTAATTACAATAATTCTAGATTTACACAATTGCTGGCCTACTTTCCGGAGGAAAAATAAGCTTATGAAAATACATTTCTGTCTTGTTTGATTGTGTCCGTGTGTGTGTGTGTTCCCCTCAAAAACTTTTGATTTAGTTTACCAAATGTCATCAAACTTTGTACACATACAGCAATTAGTAACCTGAATTGACTTTTGTAGACTTAGTTTATGCCCTTTAAATATTTTCAAAATAGCGGCCATTAAAAATTTTTTCGATCTAGCTAGATATCTGGAGAACCATATTTTAGAATTTCAATAAACTCTGTTCACATAAAGCATATAGTAAGATAAATTGACTTTTATAAGCATTTCGCTCATATAGTATACACAGTTTCAAAATGATGGACATTTTAAATATTTTTAACATAGCAAGCCTATTACCTATCTTAGGTAATATTTTTCAGAATTTTATCAAACTTGGTACACATAAACTCCATACAAATTTGACTTGACATTTGTGAAGTTCGTTCATCCTGTGTTCTTTGTTCCATATTAGCGGCCATTTTAATATTTTAGCCTAATACAACATATATAAGGAAATACTTTTCCGAATTTCATTAAACTTAGTACTACTCATGTACTACCACATAAAGGTGACTTTAATTTTGTGTACTTCAGTTATACCTACTATGTTCATGTTATCACAGTGGTAGCCATTTTTTATATTTCTAGCATAGTATGACATCTTAGGAAATTGTTTTTCAGGAATTCGTCAAACTTGGTACACATAAGTATAGCCTACTACATACAAAGTTGACTTGGATTTTATGTATTTCGTTTATCATGTGTTAATGTTCATATTATCATTATGGTAGTTTTTTTTATAATTTTATCTTACTGTGACATATCTATGGGAATATTTTCTGGAATTTCATCAAACCTGGTGCACGATATACTACATACGAAGCTGAATTGACTTCTATGTATTTCGTTTAGCACGTGTTAGCAGCCATTTTGTGTTTGTAGCATAATATGATATATTTAGGAAATATTTTGCCGAAGTTAATTAATAATGAGAAACGTATACAAGTTACTAAGTTGACTTAACTTTTGTGTATTTTGTCCATCCTTTGTTCGTATTTTTAAAAATGCGGCAATTATCATATTTTAGCATAGTTTATCTTATTTCAGGAAATATTTTTCTGAATGTTAACAAATTTAGTACACATATACAAATTAGAAAGAGCTGACTGGAATTTTGTATGTTTTGTCCATCCTGTATTTGTATTTTCATAATTGCTGTTATTTTTTTTTTTCGATTGATAGTAATCTCGATACACATCGCGGTTGATATGTTGAATTGACTTTTGATTTCGTTCTTCGTTCCTTTTATGTAACAATTTTTAAAACGTCAGTAAATTATTTTAATATTTAGAATTATTTTACATATCTGAGGTAATAATTTTATAGAATTTTATTAAATTTAGTACACATGTACTACTTAGCATTTCGTTCATCCTTTGGTCATATTTTGAAAACAGGACCAATTTTTAATCTTTATGATAGAATGACATCTCATAAAAATTTTTTCCCTGATTTTATCAAACTGTGTACGCATATTACTTAATAAGCTGACTTAACTTTGGTGTATTTCACTTATCACATGTCTTACTAATATTATTATTTCATATTCCTACAAGCAGGCCTACATAAACGCTTTTAACTTGCGAAGTTAATTGCAATCACTTTGAGGAAAATAGCCTTACAATTCGAGTCGAATTGTAGCGACATCCACCGATCATACAACCTACTTGATCCAACGAGATTTTTCAGTGATAACACTCTGATCTTGTATTCCTAAGGATCCAGATTCAACTCCGCTGATTCTCCATTTTTTTTTTTTTTTTTTTTTTTTTTTTTTTTTTTTTTTTTTTTTTTTTTTTTTAAGTTTCTCCCCGAAATTATTTCAGGAGAATGTTGTGACGGTTCCATAATTCAAGTCATTTTCGATTCCTCTTCTGTTCCCGATACAAATTTTTCCATCTCTGATGACCTAACGTAGAAAAAATTTCGCGAATTAAATTTTGAAATAATGTAGGCTCAATAAGTGAGAATTTCAATTTATCCAGTTTTTGGGTTAGAGTTAGTCATGAATAAATTAGAAAATTCCGCACGAATAACAAATCTGCTGGAAAAAAATGAGCCAATCCTTGCGCCACTGTGTAACTGACTACTGACTCTGGCAGTAGGGTTTTTATGCAATATAAAGACAGCTGAGGCTTGAGCATACCTAGGACAGAAATTATCGCTTTCGCATACTAACCTAACATGAAGAATATTTACTGACATATTTATTAACATCTTCGTTGATTTTTACTCTGTTTAAAGTCGAATACTGTCAATTAATAAGGTTTTTTATTCTACACTTAAAAGTAGAAATAACTCGAACATAATTTAAAAAATCTAACAGGCAGAGGGTCTCTTTTATCCCTGGGGTCTCTCCGTATTTGCCCTTCTCCCTTAGTCAACAGCAGTGTTTCCAGGTTCAGGGGTAATCGTCTTCACGTAGGGATTTTCAGTATGAAAAGGGATAGGGATATTTTAGCTGTTTTTACTTGTGACCTTCTTGCAAACATTACAATTTCAGACTATTCTAGACCAGTGAATTTACAGTGTGCTTATGGTGATTCTATGGATGTTGTGGGAAAGTGAAAAAATATTGGAGTGTGGAATTTGTATAACTGAAGTATGGTACAAAGTATAGCCGTCACAATCTGTGTTATTACTTTCAGCCTAATATTTTTTTAATTTATTTTCTATCTTCATTTGAGAATTTTTAATGCAAGTATTTTTAAACCTGGGAGGTAAATTTGAAGTAGTCAGCAAGGATTTTTGGTTCAGAAACCTAACAACTCTGGTAAACAGCCATAGACTAAATATAATTATAGGCGTGAGATGTGGCGGCTCATTTGCTGCCTGGGACCGTTGATACCGGCCCCGTGTCTGTTTGGTTCCTGCATGTAACAGTAAGTTTTCTATTGGCCTGGCTGCCGGCTAGCAGGGCAGCCACCTTACGCTATTGGCGATTAACAATACTCGCTCATGTTGCTGGCCAGCGAAGCCATTTTGCTGGCGTGTGTGGTCGAGACCGCCGTCCTACTGTGTATTTCACTTCTGTATGCTTTAAAATTCTGTGACCAATAAGCCGTGACTTCGAGGCCAGGTTAAGAGCAGATGTCCGCCTCTGTACGGGCACGTGTCTGGGCGCAGACACACCTGGGTCTCTGAGTAGAAAGCGGATTGAGTCGTTCAGCCGACGAGAGTCCGGGCCAGCCGCGCGTGGCGGCTAATAAGGGGCTAACGTGATTGCTTGTTGGCGCGCAGCCCAACTTCTCATGGATGTGTGTGTGAGGGGGGGGTTGAATCTCCCCCCACTAGCTCTGCCCCCATCACTTCACCAGCCCCGCACGAAAATAATCCCGGCCGTGTCGTCTTGCTCGCTCCTCTAATTATGCCGCGATTCCGCGGAAGCGACCGGCGGACGGATTTATGTTGGCCCGTGTTTACACCGCGGCTCCGTCTAATGGGCCGTGGCGGGGCGGCGTGCTCACCAGCCGCGGTCTGGCCTGGACCACGTCGAGCTCAGCAGGCGGTTGTGGCAAGTCCTGAGCACGGACTAGATAGTAATACAGACGTGAAATGGCGTGGTGGAACTTTTGATACGAACTTCGCCTCTTATAGGCTGACCTGGGTTGTTGATAACAGCTCCGTGTGTGTTTGGCTTGTGTATGTTACTACAGGTTTCCTATTGGCCTGGCAAGGCGGGTGCCTTACGCTGATTGGCGGTAGGCGTTTCCGGCAAGCTGCTGGCCAGGGAAGCCATTTTTCTGGCATGTGTGACTGAGTTCACCTTCCTACCAAGCTGTTTAACTTCTGTGTTCGTAAATATTCTGTGTCTGAGGCAATGTTTAAGACTTATCAGTTCTGTTGTGAGGATCTCGACCACACACATTTATATTATTATATTTCCGCGAGGAAAAAAAAAACATTTTCCGTGCTAACGATTACTAGAGGTCTGACAGCAAACTAGACTGCAAGTATCTGTTCGTTCCCTCGACGTCTTCTATTAATATACAAAGTCAAGAGGAGGGAAAATTTCACGCATTCAATTACCTGCATGTTAGTATTAAATATCCTATGTATGCTCAAGTCCCGACTATTTGTCCACCAGCTGCTACTCTGTGGAACAACAAACAATGAGCGTATAGACAAGGCTTGAGTTTGTATAGGATATTTGATTCTAACATTCAGGCCATTGAATTGGCGCATTTTCCTCGTCTCTAACAATGTCGTGTTTTGCAACAGGGAAACGTTTTTCTGTCACTTATTATTGCACACATATCAGTGTAACAAATAAACATATGACACAGATTTCAACTTGCTTTAAATATAAGTAGAGAAAAAGGTATATCGCGAAGATGTTTTGTGCCAACATAGTCTTGAAAACGCTGTAGTTAATTAAAATACATATGATTAGCTGATGTACGTCTAACACAACGAAGCTGTCTGCAAACCAATAATAGGCATCAAGCATTACAACAGCGGGATTCTTATTGCATCAGTCAAATAGGGCAAGAGATCCACATAAAAGCGAAAGCCAGTCATCTTCTAGTAAACAGAACGTACGTTTAAACCCAGCAAACAGTCAAGTTTTCCCGCGATAAACCATCCTCTCTAAAGATAACGTATAAGGCAACTACCGAGCAGTTTTTTTTGCAATCTTTGTTATATTAAGACGGTTGTCACACTTTATCCCATTACCTTTACCAATAGCAGCCAAATAATTATCACTGTTGAAAATCGAAAGTATGCAATTTGATTAGGAACATAAATACGCATTATTTTCTCGCACAAGACTGAACTTCAAGGTGGACTCAGTTTTGCCTGCAGGCAGGCAACATGACCACACCAGAGCTTGCAGGCAGCCACCTGCCCGGCCAATAGGGTCGTGTGTCCGCGCGGGGTTGGCATTCCTGCCGGGATTGCGATCATCCGTCAGGCGGCGGGGCGCGGAATGCAAACAAATGCGTCCCATCGGGTTATTTGCTGACAACCCCCTCCCCCCTCCCTAGACACGAGACAAGATCAACCGCCCGCATTAGTCAGCCGTTATTGCGTCTGCCCCGACCACATTACCCCCCTCCCCCTCCTCCTAGGCCTCCAACAGTGATACATCAGCTAGGTTACCGACAATGACAATACACACGTCTGCTCTCGTGGGATGAACTAACGCCCACGTCCTGCACAACTCACGACCAGAACAGCACATGCTACAGAAGCCAAAACTGCAGCGTGGCTGCCATTGTAGGATGCCTCACGTTTTGAGCAGAAATAATAATGTTTCGTGTTACAGCTGAAAAGTCAGGGGAATTACAGTCAATGTGTAGTTTTGGAGCCTTAAAAGTTTGTGCGTGGTTTGGGATGCGACCGATTGTTCAAATTATTAGGCATATGTTACATTTTACACTAATGTAAGTGTTACAAAATAATGATTTATATTTCGCTATAGAATGTGCGTAATGTAATGTATTTAGGAGAAAACTTTTCTTATTTTAAATACATATTATCGTAAGTCAAGAATAACTGAAAAAAAAAAACTGCATTATGTGTGGTACGAACTTAACAGATATGGCGATAGAATTAAAATTATTTGCAACAAACCTTTAGCTAACCTTCTTTTAAAAATACACATTTTGAATTTACGTTTTACATATTAGGTATTTAAAACAAAGTTTTTCACGCTAAGCTATTCATTCAGAAATGTAATGTAAAATACATTTTCTTAAAAAGATTTAACATAGCAAGTTTATCCACTGAGAAGTAATTTTCTTTAACGTAAATGGCTCGTATAACACGTCCAGCCGTAGTGTCGACGATGGTTGACATGATGCACGAAAAGGAGGCTTATGGCCAGACCTGTACACAACGGCGCGGAATCACTGAGCTATTGAAACATGTTCTTCGTGTGAACAACAAAAGGGCTAATATGAGTGTGAGTTCCTGTGTCCTTGTTTCATGAATGGTCGAAGAAAGTGAAACAGAACGGACACATGACTTGCTCGAAAAGTTGTTCTTTTTGTACCGGCGTATTTCAACGAAATATGGTCTCATCTGCAGCTCTGTTTCAAGGTCAGTGATTGGTAGGGACCCTGATTTTTCGCGAAAATAATTTTGCCCCACTTTGTTTCAGTGCCTTACGTGCACATCTGCAGTTCTGCTTCATGATTATTGGCAGCGTGTCTATATGAAGAACAGTATATAATTTGTCTGTGCCAGTTACAATAAAGTCTCTGCAACACCTCACGGCAGTGATTTGCCCGTAGAATCCCAAGACTCTAGAGAGTTAAAATAGGCTATCCCATCACTGACCACGAAGCAGAACTGCAGATGTGCACGTAAGTCACTGAAACAAAGTGGGACAAAATTATTTTCGCGAAATACCAGGGTCCCTAGTGATTGGACGTTTTTAAAACTCTCACAGTCACGTGGTTCTACCCGCTAAATAGAAACGTGTTTGTCGCAGTACCTTGTTCTGATTGGTCCAGTCGAGCGACGTCTCTGCACAGTTAATACACTGTGCGAACAACCACGAGGCACAGCTGCAGATGTGCACGTAAGACATTGAAACTGAAAGGTGCAGAAATATTTCCGCCATCACAAACTCGCGGCAGTATTCACATGCTGTGAGAAGAAAGGGCGGCAAATGTTCTGTAGGTATCACACGGACTTATAAATAAATGCACGGCCGAACAGTTTGAAGACCTTCACTATCAGTGTGCATAGTTACGAAACTGTTGTTTATCTAATCAGTGAGGGGGACACACCACGAGGATTATAGTGACGTAAGACTGACGTGCAGTAGCAATGACATGAATGAGCGACTGAGCGGTGGATGGCCACAAGAGCGAACACGTCTAGCTAATTGCTGGAGTCCAGTTCCAGTGCCTCTCTCCAGCCGCTGGAACGAAGCTCTTTGTCTGAGCAGCCTCCGGTCATTAGCAGTACTGCTGTCAGACTGCAGCTTCTCGGACCGCTGACGGCTTGCTAAATGAACCGAGCTTCGACCACTTGCTTCTTGGCCTTGTTAAGTTGGCAGCCTGCCCAGACCACAGAACTTCGTGCTCATAGTGCAGGAGTATAGCCGTATTTAGTAGAAGGCCGCGGCCTTAAATCTGACAACCCTGTCAGGAAGGGTCATTTTAACACTTCTTTTGTCTCGCTAACGGCAATGGCTTCCCCTGATTTGCCGGTATGTATGGCACAATAATGAATCAGGTTGAATCGTTGTCTTCGGAGAGCTAAAAGAACTGTTAAAATGACCCTTCCTGACAGTGATGCTAAAGACGGCTATGGCAGGAGTGATGTCTAGAGAGAGGAACAATTCGTGACTTCGCGAGTTCAGCTACCCAAGTGTTACAATCCATTGTCATATGTTTACTTGAAGCCTCGTCTGTACATTTATAGTCTGATGTTCCAGTAAGTAGAAGGTAATAAGGGACCTCTGATCTTCGCGAACAGAATTTAGCCGCATTTTGTTTCTAAGACTTACGAGCACATCTTTACTTCTACTTCATAGTTATTGGCAGCGTGTCTTTGTGAAGTGATGTCTCTCATTTGACTTTGCCAATCACAATATCGTTACTACAACTTCACAAGTCTGTGATTTGCCAGTAAAACACCAAGACACGTCACAGCTAAGACGTACAATCACTGACTATGAAGCTGAGCGACAGATGTGCACGTAAGTCTCTGAAACAAAGTGGGGCAAAAATATTTTCGCGACAAAATCGTGGCCCTACCAACTGTGAACGTGATACGAGCTTGCAGTTGTATGCAGCGGTGGTCCTAGGGTGGTTGCCAGGCAGTTGCAGAGAACTATATATAGTGTTGTGCGCTAGTTGACGCTACAACCACTGACTGCTGGTGCCGCTTATTACTAGGGACTGGAAAACTTCGCGAATTTAATTACCTGTAGGCTAGAATCCATTGTAGTATGCATACTCAAGCCCCGACTGTTCGTTCATTGTCTGTTGTTCCATTGAGTAGCAGCTAGTTGACAAATAGTCGGGACATGAGTATACATAGCACAATGGATTCTAGCCTGCAGGTAATTGGATTCGCGAGATTTTCCAGTCCCTACATTTTACTGACTGCTCACAACACAATAAGTAGCCAGTCATTGGAACAAATAGATATTCGGGCGACCGTCACACAGCCTAAAAACGTTCAGTCTAAAACCCCCTCTTCGACACTACTCAGCCTAAAGGCATTCAGCCTAAAATTTCTCAGCCTACATTCACTCAGCCTGAAGTCGTAGGGCCTACAACCTAAAAATATTCAGCCTAAAGTCACTCAGAATAAAGTCGTAAATCATCCAGCCTAAAATACATCCAGCCAAATTTTAGGCTGAGTGGCGTGTACTTCAGCTCTTGATGTCTTGTCGCAGGACCTGAAGACATCTCCAATACCCGGCGTCGTGTCTGTGGTCGAGATTTGGCCCGTGCTTGCCCGGAGCTTACTTCACCGCGTCCCACATCCTAATGCTACACTATTAACCTCTTACTAAACACTCGATCAATCTTGCCCTCTTACTTTCTCTCTCTTTTCTCCTTCTGGTCCTTCTCGCCTCTTCCTCTTCCAGTCCTCGCGACTCCCCTCTGACAGACTTATTTTATCTCCCCCATCCCCTTGGGCTGATCTTTATTCCCGTTGCGCCGCGCGGGTTGGTTATTTTTACCCGACCCAACTCTCCCTCCACTTAATGGCTAATTAAGACTAGTGGTAGGGGGAGCACGACACAAATATCACGGCTGTAGTTCCGCGTGCCCGCCGCTAGATGGTGCTAGCGTTGCCAGGTGTCAGTAGGTGAAGGGGGAGGGACAACCTTAATGGCCGCCAGACTCTAGACGACTATACTGTGCCGTCACGCGAATATTAGCTCCCGAGAAGCGGGCATGCGCCCCTCCAGCTAATAAACCGACCGCCTCGGCTGGGCGCAAGTCAAATGACCTCTGACCTCAGGGCACAAAGAAGGGGCTTGTGTGTCCTTCACGGTAGGAATAAACAAAACAAGGCAGAAAAGCAGGTCAGTATAATCCCGTGGCGACAATACTCCGAGCAAAGCGCGAGATGTTCAGGGTCATTAATCCTCGCGGTAGGCTGTCCCGAGACTAATTAATCCCCGTTTATACACCGCGATCCTGATCGCCAGTCCTCTGCTAGGGGTGTGTGGTTGTACTCCTTAATGTGCTGCCCGCCGAGTGAAAACAAAGGCGGGTTTGTAGGGTGATATTTCTGACCCGTCAAACACATGGTACAAACCCAAACCTAAACGGCGTCACTTATCTGCACTAAATTAGTTTTGTCTAAGTTAGCACAGACTATAGACAATTCTTAACATTTCAGGTCTATCTGTACTGTTGCATGATTTTAGGGACAGTGATATTTGACGAAGTAATTTTAGGCCATGCTAGACTGAAATGTATTTTCATTTATACTATTTTTCCTGTTGGATCACTTTTCTGTAAACACGCCCTGGAGAACTCACCAAATAGGCCTACTTATGCGCATACAAGGATCATACCCCGTAGTTAACGTGTCAGTTCTTCAAATGAAGCTGGCAACTCATTGGCTACGGCTAACAAATAATTTTAACACGGCAGTCTAGTCTGTGAGTAATTTAACTGACGAAATTCCTAGTCCACGTGACTTTCACGAAAATAAAAAATGTATGTATTAATAACTGGTTGTATTTCAGAACAATAGCTCTTGTCCACTTCAGTGGCTAATTGATAAGAATTATCTCTCGTCTCGAAGTTCTATTGAAGTTTGGTGTCGTCTGAGCAACTGTTGCCTTTACGTATTGTGATTGGTCTGGTAAAATTATTAATGTCTCTTCACAAAAATATGATACTCATAACGAAAGGAGAAATATAGGTGATTACGTAAGTGATTGAAATATGACTTGCGGATAAATCTGTCCGCGAAAACCGATGTCCTTATCTATGTTTCACTAGGAAAATATAGTATTTTGGTTCAGTTAACAAGGATTCTGTTCACGGGAATCATGTATTTATCATCCGGCACTGTTACAAAAATGTAATAACTACCTATTATTACATTTTTAAAAATGTCATTCGTTTTGGCTCAAATTTTAAATATCAACAACCAGAGACTTGTAATTACAAGGAATTCACTGCCATGCGTATTAGACTGCACGTATGTTTGTTTATTCACTAAGATATCATCTTTCCATTGACTGTTTGCAGACGCAGTAGTGAATTGCGATACGTGCTGTAGTTTCTAACTTCATCATTATTGGCTCAAAGCCTTCGAGAAGGCATAACATTTAGTAAGTTAAACTAATTAATTTGTTTCGACTTTTTAAATTCAAACTGTTTTTTTTAGTACAAATAATTTTTATTCTTTAATTTTACGAGCATGTCATTGTAGCCTGCAATGTCTTTATCCACTGTGATTTTTTTCAGTTTGGTATATCAGTTGGTTTTAGTGTAGGCTAGTCGTTAAAACGGAAACATGCAAAATATGACTTTAACAAGCCATTACGCGAAATCTACGAGAGATAAATAAATTTCATAAGAGCCAAGTTTAGTCACATTTTGTGTCTAAAATAAGAAACAAATATGTAGTACAAATGAAAAAATAAAATAATGATGATGAAAATTGCGGTATACCGCGCCCTTAACCAATTACATCAATTAATTATACTAATATAAACTAATTAAATAACAGTCAGAAAAATACCTACATGGCGTCTTAAAATAGTAAACATTTATTACAAATTAATGTACGTTTTATATAATTTGTGATTGATAGCACTTACAAACTGAGAATCTTATACATCAGTGTATATCGTTGTTAATTATGTATTTGCAATATCTTGTTAAGTTATTTAGCTAACCCTTTAAATTTGATAACCAGCAGCAAACAACAACGAATTACTTATCGTAAAATTAAAATATATAAAAAGTTTAACTTAGTTCAACGAAATATATAGACAAACTGTATACAATATCGTCTGTAAGATATTAGGGTTGAAATAAAAATATGAAATTTACTTATGTAACTAAAAATGCCAGAAAATTAAATACTACTAAGTCGCGTCAGTTACTGATCAATTCTAGGCACTTACTATTATATTGTTCGATTCTAGCTTGCCCGTCCGATTATCCACTAATTGTTGGCTGCTTAAAAATATTTTATTCCTCTTTTTACGTCACATATGTTTTAATGTTACTTGAAAGCAAACGCTTTCTTGCGTGTTAAGAGGGGAATTCACATAAAATGTTTACTATACGAGACATAGTTTTGGAGACATACATTGTTACTTTTTTAAAGTATCCTAAAATGGGGCGAATAAGATAAAAATATTTAGCGCAAAATTGTTAGAGTAAAATTCTGTTTTAGAATTTTTTTCTTTTGATAGGTAGCCTAAGTAGTTTTATTGGAACGTAAGTCTTAAAAAGAAAAGTTGCAAACAGAAATTTGTTTCATATTTTTATCCCATTGACTCTACGGTGATACTATTCACCTCGTTTTACGGTAGTGAAAACTTTTTAGCTTTCATACTTTTTGTACTTATAATGCTCTTTAAAGTCCAAATGTTCATAAAACGGTTTTATAATAGAAATGAAAACCGACAGAATTTTAGAGAAATGAAATAGTTTTCACAGGACATTTTAGACTAGCCTACACGAAGTAACTGAATTATAGTGCGAATTGACGCGACTTTCACGTATTTTGCTCATGGTGTGTTAACAGTTACACAGTGGGGAAATTAAAAATAATAGCACACGGGATTCTAAACGAACCGTTAATCAAAATTTCATCTAATCCGTACGCACTTAGTATGTAATACAGCGACTTGGGTTTTGTAGGTAATTTGTTCATATCACGTTAAGATTTTAAAAACTGTTAACATACGAATTATGTTTGATCAAATGATGTGTTTGAGGATCATTTTCCAAAGTTTCTTCAGACTCTATACACATCTAGTAAGGTGACGTGAATTGAAATTAAAGTTGTCGGTTCATTTTATTTTTAATATATCCCCAAGATTCTACAACATGAACACACTATTTTTAATTCGTGTATGTCAAGCTCTGCAGGACATATAGCATGCCAATTTTATATTTACGAACTTTACTATCTGAAGTCTTTAACGTTGCATGTCCATCATGTTGGAAGATAGCGTGAGAATAAACTGATTTATTATTTTTTTGATATTCCTAAATGAACGAAAACTATTTTAACTTTTACGAATAATTTTCACCTACTTTGAGGTAACTAGGCTTACTATTTACTCTGGTAATGTCTTCTTTTATAATAGAGTATTTTTTCTGTACCAAAACTTTGAATCCAGTAAACTGTTTTTTCCCTTAAAACATTATACTGTCGAAGGTAAAGGCCAATTATTCTTTGAGAAATTTCGTGATAAATAATAAACTAGGCTGACTCCGTAAGTCGCCCGCTTGGTGGCTGTGTGTTTATGTAAGACACGGCGCTAAGGGCGATGTTGACTGGCTTATCTGGTGTGGTATCGCCTCTACCGCAAGACACTTAAACTACGTGCAGTGGTATCGTAGATCACTCGCCTGACTGACACTCTCTGTGGGCCCCCTTGTTTTTATTGGTCGAAAACCTTTCTAATTTACGTGATGTTTAGAAAATACCATTCCGAAATATTTTTCGTTGCAACGTTTCTTAAAAAAAACCTTCTGCTAGCTGTTTACAAGGTACGCGGCTGCCTTAAGAGTTAGTAGAATATTTATTTATTTATTTATTTATTTATTTATTTATTGCGTTCGATGCAGGGAAACAAGGAAGGCGATAAGTAGAATATAACACGTCTGTCAAACACCTCATCGCCTCTAGGCGCGGAGGATTAAACCAGCGTGATGTGTTTTCGTAGAATTTTTTTTTTTAAAGAACTTCAAGCGATGTCACTGTTATTTTATTTGGGGAAAGTTTGTGGTAAAGTCCAATGCAGGTTTATATGTGTTAGTTTTACGATTACGGTTAGTATTTTCTCAGTTACAGCAACGTGAAAAAGTCTTTTCTAAAAGCATTTTTGAGGAGCTTGGTAATCATGTTTTTTTTTAATTAGTGGACAAACTCATTTTGAAGTGTGTCTTATTTTTTAGATAAACGCATTGGGAACATGTTTCAGTTATAGCCTACTAGAATAAATCCTTGCCGTACCATGCTATAACACGTCTCAGGCGCCGGTCCACTATTTAACCGTGTACAGCTTATGTCAGAGGCTAGCAGCTGTAAGGTTGCCGACACTGATCACTTCTTCAACTACAGATCGCCGCGGTGGGAATTCCTTGATTGATTTGTGGGCGGGAATGTCCGGAAGACAAGGGCCAGTCACTGCCGTGATGTAGGGTTTTTCTCCAAGCGCTCCTGTTTTTATATCATCCACAGTCCATCGCTGTTCCGGCTCTGTCTTTTATTCTCTTGCTTGGTCTGTTCTCCAGGCTGCATTCAGTGGCAAGCTTTAGTTATATCTTTAAATATGTATACTATTGAGGTAGAAGTCGGCAGCCTAGATTACAATATCTAATGCGGTTTCGGAGAAGTTGTTCATCTCTCCACTGTAATCGCCACTATCACTTGTCAGACGGGTAGTGGCTCATGCAGTCAGTGTCAAACTATTCCAACACCTGTTCCCGTGGGGTTGCGTAGGTAAATATGTACACGTGGAAAACTGACTATTTAAGTTAATTATAATTTTATAGAGAATACCAGATTTTTATCATACTTTATACTACAATATTTTATCTGATCCATTTATACCCCAAGACAACATTGTTTACAGTAAAGTGCAGTGTGTTTTCAGGATACTCGTAGACTAGCCCGCGTGAATATCATACTCATGCATTTTTATATTAGTCAAATTTCAAGAAACACGCTAATATTGGGCTGTATTTTAAACAGAAATTGCGTCAATGAGATATAATTTGCTAATGACCAAGGAACTTGTTTGAAATGGCTTGTAGGGGGGGGGGAAGTATTTTTTTGCACGAGAACCAGACGAGAGCACAAAGTATGACGGAACCACTGGAGTGTGAAGGAACCGTAACTAAGAAACGTTGAATATGCACGAGTCTGGTAGATGAGCCTCAACCAAAGTTTGTCCCCGGAAATGGAATACTTGGCGTAGTTGAAGTGTTCTCAACCATGACAGCTTGTCGCCAGAACTATTACTGTCCCCAGTAGGATGACTCAGTCTTCTCACATTCATTCATTTTATCTTTGTTTCTGAATGGCCCTTCAAGATTCACCGGTCATCCTCATCGATGTAGGCGAACGAATCCTAGTGCGGTCGTACAAAAAAATTGTTGCTGAATAAAATAAAATCATCGTCAGTCAGACTAAACGATTGCAGAGTGGAAATTCTAAATGATCTAAGTGCCAAAAGACACTGAATTTAGTTAGTTACAGCAAAATGAACTACGTGTCGGTGTCTATGCCTTGCAGTAAAAGCTAAATCCCAATAACTGTCTTAAGGCTCGGCATCAGACGCCATATTTCGTTATTTTATTTTTCGCTGCTATGAAATTCTGAAAAGAAAAGTGTGAGATTCACTATTAAAATATAAATTCTATTTACCTTGCGCTACAATAAAAGCATCGTAGTTGAGCTTTCAACGTATATTTAAGCCACAATCAGCCGAGAAAATTAAGAATAAAAATAATAGCGAATCTCACATTTTCCCCTCAGAAATTTACGAGAAAGATAAATAAAACAGTTTAATATAGCGACTGATGTCGAGCCTTAATAGTTTTTATGATTGTTGAAATATTGCATGTCCAATATGTATCCATACTCTTGCATCGCTGTTTCTACCTTTTACTCGAAAACATTTTTTTTTTCTTGGCGCTTAGATAATTTGGAATTCCCACTCTACAATTTGTTTCTGTAAGGCAATGGAATATTTATACTGACAAGTGTTGGAAGAGTGTAGGCTGAAGAGATAAGCTCATAGTAAAAACACTTTAGTCACCACAGCAAAATTTCGTTTGAATATGTATCACTGCAAAGTAACAGCAGCATAGGTAATTTTCTCGCGGTAAGGATATATTGTCTTACAGCAATGCATACATGGGAAATTTATGTTTTGCACCATAATTTATGTCTAATAAAGTTAACAATTTTTTAATATTGACCTAAATTTGTGCTTAAAAAAAATACCGTAACTATCTTCATCACAAATATTTCGAATAAATTATCTTCACAATAATACTTTTGTTACCAGTAGGCCTACTGTAACATTGAAACAAACATTTCTTTGCTGCATCGTAACTTTGCAGCGGCTCTAATTTAAACGAACACTTTGTTGTGGCAACGGTTTTACTGAGTAAGAATGTTAAATAAAAGATTTCACGTTGCCTTGACTAGCCTATTGCATGCTGTACGATGTGCATATTTTTGTAGCTTTCTGTGTAATTATTCAGAGTCTGATTATTTACATAGCGCTAATTGTTATGTGACATGTTAACAGATATATTTTGCTGGACTCGCAATGTGTTCTGTGACAAAACTGCAACCTTACTGTGACAACTTATTTGCAAACACAGCACAACGATGTACAAGCGTGTTTACAAAATCGATACGACATAACTAGAGAGTAGACCCATGATTCTCGCGAAAAGATTTTTTGTAACAGTTTGTTAAAATGCCTTCACAATTATTGACAGCGTGTCTTTTTTGCCAAGTCGTGTCTCATCTGACTTTGCCAATCAGAGTAAAGTTATAACGTGGCAATAAGTCTGTGATTTGTGGGTAGAACCTGAAGACACATGGAGCTTAAAACGTCCAATCACTAACCATGAAGCACAGCTGCAGATGTGCGTGTAAGGCAAGGAAACAAGTGGGGCAGAAATATGTTCACCAAAAATCATCAGCTCTATGAACACATCTGCAGCTTCGCTTCGAGGTCAACGATTGGGTGTTTGTTATAACTCTCGGCGGTTTGGTTCTACCAGCAAATTGCAAACGTGTGGTGCCGCAGTAACCTTGTTCTGATTGGCCCAGTCAAATGAGTGGCACCTCTTCACAAAGACAGCGTAGCAGAGATGCAGATGCGCCATTAAGAAACAAAGTCATGCAAACATATTTACACGAAGATCAGGGATCCTGAGGCTCAATTGCGTCTGGCAAATCCATGTTAGCGCACTCAAAACTTGTTTAGGAAATATAGTCAGAATTATACACAAATAAATAAATATCGTATGTGGAGGGTACCTGTGGGCGGAGTATCATACCCAGAGTGCAGATTGTTGACTGGACGCTCGTAGCATCTGCATATCCTGATATATGACATGACATGAAGCCTTAAAAAAGATAAGTGACGGAATGAGATAGGAGAGGTAAACGGGAGATCTCCGAGAAAACACACGACATTTCCCCCATGTGAAGAACCAGGGCTGAACCCGCCGGGGATCGGACCCGGATTGCTTTGGTGGGAGTTGACTGATCTGACCACTCGGACACCGCGGCCCCAGAAATATACAGAATTCGGCAAATGAATAGAGTAAAAACGCTCACTATTTCTATAGTTACTGCTGTGTATAAGTGACTGAAAATGTAATTTTCAAGAAAGAAAAAAAATTTCTTCTATTACTGTATGGACTCCAGGCACATGCTGTTCTGTATAAATGAAGCACATTAAAAATATAAGTAATTTTTTATTTTCGGTAATGATTTTTGTTTCGCAACTTGTTAATATAGACTAAACGTAGCAATACGTGTAATAGAAATAACGTATATTATTGATTATAAAGCCATATTTTCGCAAAAAAAAATATTGTGACTAGAGACCCTTGTTTTTCGCGAAAAGAATATTGCCCCAGTTTGTTTCAGTGCCTAACGTACACATCTGCAACTGTGCTTCATGGTTATTGGCAGCGTGTACAGTATATGTGAAGAGCCGTATCTCATTTAACTGAGCCAATTACAATAACGTTCCAGCAACACCACACGTCTGTGATTTGCCGGTAGAATCCCAAGGCTCGTGACAGTTAAAATATCCAATCACAGACCACGAAGCAGAACTGCAGATGTGCACGTAAGGCACGGAAACAAAGTGGGGCAAAATTATTTTCGAGGAAAACAAGGTTCTCTAGTTATGACTGGTTGAATTTAAAAACACTGTAACGTATGCCTAGGTCAGTAACTGGGTTATTACAGATATTACGTAGGGTGTGGACTTTCCTGCGAATTACACACGTGTGTTTACGATAATACATTTTTTTTTCTGATTGCCCCAGTCAAATTTGAAGTATATTATTACAAGCGCATGCCGCTAGCAACCATAGCGGAGCTGCAGGTGTATTATGCAGATTGTTGAAACCAAGTTTTCAAGGTGTGGTACAACTGTAATATGTTGGACTTGTTTTCAAGAGGACTCGGGTTCGATTTCCTGGTCCACCCAGCCTGATTTAGACCCTCCGTTGTTTCCCGAAATCACTCCAGAATGTGGTAGTTCGTTAATAACGGCCATGGCCGATTCCTCGCTCAGTTTCCAGAATTATGTAATGTGTGTCACCGGCTGATAACGCTTTCGATTCTACAAAGTCCCAGTTACCTTACGTAAGTTTAGGAGAATCCTTATCGCGAAGTTAACTCTATATTTCACCCGACTCAATGGTAAAGGTCTGTAGTCATAAATGAAGTGTATTACTTTTGTTACTACAGTGTTAAAAATTTCCGTGAATTTCCGGATAATTTTACGAAATGTATATTTAATTAACGGAAACGTTATTTTGTAATACAGTTATACATAAATACGTTTAACTAATCAAACATATGTAAAACTGTGATAATAAACTAAAAATAATTACCGTACGCATTATTGTGCCTGCGTCATAATAAAGTCTAATAAATTTGTGAGTTTCCATAAATTGAGCTAATTGCCTTTCGTAAATTAACGGACTCTTCTGGAGAATTTTTTACCAGTACTTCTCCGTAAAACAACGAAACAGTGCCACCTTATGTTTGTGAGAGTTTTTAGCAACTGTTGTTTAGTACTCCTTAGTAACATACCAAAAATTCCACTGTTATACGGTATCACTTCAAATACTCTCATGTACACCGTTATAGATTTTAACGGAAATGTATCGTTATTAAATGGAAATAGTGTCCGTAAAAGTAAAGTACGGAAATATTTATTGTAAATATACACTACGGAATCATACCTACAGTAATGTGTACGTTAGTCTGCGGATACTTGCACGGAAAAAATTCGTAAATTTATGGGTTCGAGAGGTGTAAATATTACAGATATAATTTAATAATATCACCGGTAAATATATAGATCTGTAGAAATGTAATTGTAGCATTATTTACATGTAAGTATGGCTCAGTTCCGTGCGATGAAACTTTTTTACGAAAACTTCTGCTGGATTAGGAAATAATTTTCGTGAATTAACAGAGGTATCCGGAGATTTTTTCCGGAAATTCCGTAAATGGACGGAGAAAATTTTTCACAGTGTACCATGATCAGTTAGTATGAAAGATAGGTGATTCTGAATACACGTGTGGGTGAACGTAAATTGTGAAGTGAACTATTAAGGCTGGCGCGCGCCCACGACGCACTTGTTTATTAAGAAAGGCGGACACATTTATTCAAGCATCACTTCAACTCTTCTTTCCACCAGCGACAAAGAGTGCGCCATGGGTAGGATCTCGGCGAGAGATGAGAGAGGCAGAGAGAGGGAAGTGAGAGAGATACGAGTCCCAGAAGAGAGACAGCCAAGTCTCGGTAAGCCGTTACTTACATCGAGTCTCCAGGACAAGATTCTGTTCACGGGAAGATAAACACTCGCTCCCCCCAGGATTATTTTTTTAATGCGAGAGTGCGAAGAAATGAAGGGTTGGTGACGATGAAGGCGGAAGGGAAGACGCTGTAGAGAAGCTGTCTCGCCCGCTGGAGACTATAAAGATAAGAACAAATATGCGAGAGACTTCTGCGTGCGTCAACAATTACATCTCCTTTACCTATTCAGTAATAAATAAATGTATCTTCACGACTACTGTGATCATTACATATTTTGGTCAACACAGTACTTTTACCTATGCAACTAACCCATAGATGTCAGAGTGGAAATTAAACTGTTGGGGGGAGGGGGGGAGTACAGTGGCTGATAGGCAGATCAACTCTCTAAATCAGGGTTCTGTGGGAAATTTTGGATTTCAAGTAGTGAACTGGGGGTTGTTTCACCAGTTTTCATGTATAATCTTTGACTATACCGTGATATGGAAATAAATATTTTTAATAGATAACTTATTTGGCGGGGACATTCCTCAGAAAATCATTTTTTGTGGGGACGTTTACCTCCGTCAACCCCCCCCCCCCCCAGGCACGCCTATGAACCAATAAACAATGTTCTCGGTACTCAGTGGATTTAGTAATAACCATTCGTGATAAAGAGCTGGAAGAATTTCCATAGACCTGGTGAATCATCGAGAAGTAGGAACATGTAAATTTTGCGTTCTCTATTAGGCACTAGCTAGAATTCTATAAAGTGTAAGTTCTTGTCGTGTTTGCAATTGGTCTTTGATTTGGTTGACATATTCTGTAAGTCGCTTATACAATAATGTGTTAGCTAGTGTTCACATATTATCTTGAAGACTAACGTACATGTCAATGAACCTGTAAAATACCCCTTCTCTACCGAGAAGGCTATTGAGCATTGTTGTCTCTAGTAGACGGCCGCGTGGTATAGGATGAAGCACCTTTGCATAGCTCCCTGATTGGTCAGTCTGTCCTACACATAGTACAATCAGAAGCTGCTGGCATGAAGGACCGTGGAACTCTGGTAATGAGGTTGTCTCCAGTGTTGCAACATCGAAGACATGGGTATTCTACTAGAGCTGAGTGCTAACAACTGCCTGTCTACAGTATGGATCATAAGTTACCTACCCTCTCGCACAATACGTCTACATTCTTGAACTCGACCACTGAACGCCTAAATGCCCGAAGTACTAAGATGGAGCTCAGTGTTATAGTTGTAGGCTTACTTTATATTCTATGGGCTTTTGAAGTAATGCCGCTAAGTTACCAGAATGTATGTATATATATTTTTTTTCATAGGGTTGTCTAAAGTGCCGTTCTTAGCAACTTTGCCAGTTCGAAAAACATGTAGGCTATGTAATAGGTATATCAATTGATTTCTGCGGATAATAATTTTTCATAAACTTGTGTATCAGTCAGTGGTGTGTCTTAAAAGTAAATAGGTTGCGTTTACGTTCAGCAGTTTCGTGTAAAACAGAACAATCGTGACTCGTTGAATCATGCTCAATGCGGGTCGTCCTCTCTACGTTATTAGAGAACTGCGACTCAAATACTTATATCGAGTTGTGACCTTAACGAAACAACTTAGCGTGAATTAAATGAGCATGTATGTCGCTACAAGTCCAAAAATTGACATTTGTCCGCAATCAAACTAGCTATAGGCTAAAACGGCTTTTAATCAAACAACCGTATTTCGAAAAACTTTAAACTGATCCTAAAAACACAAAAATGGAAACATAGGATGTTGAAGCAATCAAAAACTGTTTTTTCCCCTATATTTCTAATACAGTTAATATTAATTCAATAAATATAATGTGCGAAAATTGTGAACAAGGTGCTAGATACTAAAAAAAATTTCAGTAATTATGTAATTTTAATTCTTAATAGTTTGCCATAAAAATCAAAATTGTGCAGTATTAAAGTAATGTTACAATATTAATTAATCCTCCTCTTACAAAGAATGTTTGATACAACCACATGATAACAAAGTTTCAGAAAATTCATTAAAATGTTTGCATGTAGGATTATTTTTAAATTTTATGATAAAATTACAAGCAGAAGTTGTAAAATATTAACACTGATTGAATGTGAACTAACTATTCCATTCCAGAAAAAATTCTTAATAGTGTTGCTATGCTTTCAAGACATACCTTCTTGAGCCAGTTTATACCATTGTGAGTAGTTAATTTAATGAAATTCGCATTGTACAATATTTAACATTAATAAATTAATAGCTGTGTTAGAAAACCGATACAATAAGTGTTTACCTGTTAGTCTGTGATTTTATCACATTTCCTTTGATGAGAAATCCTTAAAACTCAGGAAGGAATGTTCTTCAGTTAAACAGCCTTAAACCATACTCCCCACGATTAAAATGAGATGGTTATTTGTTAAGGGCTTTGGCCAGAGTTTATACATGTTTTACGTTGTTCAATTTTTTAAAAGTAAAGGGAGCCGATATAGCAAAACCGCTCTGCAACTTTGTTATAACTACTTTTATTTATGTGCTCTGATTATGTCGAGGCAAATTACAGACTGATGGTAGCTAATTAGTTAATCCACGAAAATTCCTTCTATTTGATAAATTAGCTGAAATTTTAAAAAGTTTTGTCTCGAAAAATTGTATTACGTGGTAAAACCATTTTGCAACAAAGTTATGGGACAATTTTACGCTATCGTTTTTCATCTAGGTTTAAAAAAATACTTCTCTAGAAAGCCGAGAATTTTTATTTTTGTTTCATATTTTTTTTTATTTTGGATGAATTTACGAAACTGTAACCGAACTGACGAATAGGATACACACTGATAGAATTTTAGACATAACATCTTTATTTCCCATAGTTGTAGCATATCTAACTCAAGTTAACAAAGTAACACGAATTTTCTAACTGCAATTAAATATTTAACAACAGTAATAGCGAGCAAAGATTTGTGATTATAAAATTCTATCAATGTGTATTCTATTCGACAGTTAGTTTTAGTTTTTAAAAATTTGCCCAAAAGTAAAGTTACCACACAAAGTATGAAAAAGCAACACGGCGACAATCTGTCCCACTTAAGACCACGATACAGCATTTCGACCTCTTTCGCGGTTATTATTTAGTTATTATTAAACGAGAGTAAATATCGAGAAACTGATGCACAGTTTTGTTAAACATTGTATTTACTGTGCAGTATGATTTTTATTGTAAAAATTTACATATAATTGATTAATAAGTGCGTAAAGAGAGTGTTCTTAATTACATTAATTAACTGAAACCATTATGTATTTTGGCTTGGAAAAACTAGTTAATATTGTACACACTGATTTTAACAAATACGTGTAACAGTTTTCAATATCTACCTTCGTTTAGGATGAAAAAATTAATTACTGTGAAGGTAGTCGAAATGATGTATCGTGGTCTTAAAAGTCCTTTAGTAGTAAGAATAATATCAAAGTGCTGCACGCCAGTTGAGGAGTGGTTCACTTACTACATAGCATACGCCGGTCAGCGGCACCCTTACCTCTCTCACACACAAACACAACGTACATATAGGCTGTTCAGAATAACCTGAGCACTTTACAACTTTCTCTGAGACATTATACCGCCATTTTTACTATTTAAATTACGAACACTTTCGTGTAAGTAAAAACTAACGTAAGCATTCTACATCTTTCAAAACTTTTCTCCTATAGTGTCTATAGTTTACCGTATTCGTTCTAGTATTGTCTGTGCTGTGTTAATTTCGGTGTCCTGAGTTTTTCATATTAGTTTGTTTTGTATTTCTACTTTTATTTTTGCTTGTTTTTCTTTTCTTTCTTTTTTTTATTATTTGTCGTTGACTAATTCCGTATGAGATCCTTCATGTTCTGTCGTTTTGGTTTATGGATGTGTTGACTGCAGCCAACTAGGCTTGTTTTCTCTTTTTTCGAATTTCGTTGTTAGTTTTTCTTAGTATCTTTGTAAGATTTCTGGGACGATATAATATTGCAATGGCGTATGTCAACAATAATACAGTTTGTTTTTCTTCTATAGACCCAATAAAACAATTTTTGTTATTATTGTTTTAAGTGTGTATCAGTGCTCACGTCAAAGTGAACCGCCTATATGTAGGAGACAGGAAGAAACTGAAGACGTAGTAATAAAGAAAGCATAAGTGTCAGGGGCAGACAGCAATGGCGGCGTTGTTACGAGCGACCTCGCACACTGCACTAAACATATGCACGCGTCACGCCGGTAATTAAAGGGCAGAGTGTGATTACTAATTAGCCCCGCCTCCCTTGCCAGGGGCCGCCATGACAGCGTCACAGAACACAAGCCCACCTCGCCAGTGCTGATTGGCAAGTATTACCGAGTTATTGCTTCATGTCTAGTATACACGGGCCTTCATCTATAGAAGAACATAGGAAAATACCACAGGAAATATTGTACAAAGAATTGAATTGCTCTATAACTATAGGTACGTAAATTTCGCATATATTAGGCCAGGTCAATGTCAATTATGTGTTCTACACGGTTATGCATATAATTAGCCGACAGCAGTCATGGCAAGCCTGTGACAATTACAAACCAACAGTAACTAATGAAATAGTTGGTAGGGCCATCAAGTGTTATACGGTTGTATAGGTCGTTCTGTATAAAGTGAGCACTAAAGATTTAACCTTTGAAAAATATCACTAACCGTTATCGCATATAATTCTACATTAACTATAGTTGCTGCTACTAACGGAACAACGCTGTCTGCAGCAGATAGAGCGAAGGTTCGTGTGGAAGTCGTGTGCGAGTACAGGAAGTTATCGTAGCACAGATGTGTGATGTGTTGTTTGTGAGGGAAGCGACTCATCTTCCTCAGCTGATTGCGTCGTGTCTCGGTTAATGAACGTTCCTACGTTTCCTGCAGCGCCAAGATTTGTAATTCCTATGTGAAGTTTCTCTCGGGCTTCTGTCTATCTCAGCTGGGGCACCGCTACCTCAGTATCTCGGGTGAAAACTCTCTCTATAAGTGGTTATATTAAGTCACGAGGTTGGTTCTGCCAGATAACAGTTTCAGCTTTAATGCCCAATTGCTTGGCCGTTGAACAATCCTGCAACGTGTTAGACATATGCGTTTCGTTTATTCAAAATGTATTATAAGTGTTTACAATGTTTACTTCCTACCGACAGAAAAATCTGCACATTCGCAAAGTTATAGGGTAAACCTACTCTACTCTATGATAACTAAGGCTTCGAACTTCAGTATCAGAAGTAAATCAAACATTTATTTGTGATCTTAGATGTGATACATTGTCGATTATTACCAAAAACTACACACGTCTGCTCTCTGTCGGTAACATAGTATACTATGTGTACAGACCGTTCCTAGGGTTGTAAAATACGTTAAGTGGTTTATTACGATACTTAGGTATATCACTACATATGCTCGGTTCACCCTTAATCATATATAATGAAGGGGCTACAGTGAACTTTGGTACAGACTTGTCACCAATAAAATATTAAGGTTACCGCTTGAAGTCCCGTAGTTCCTGTGCCAGTGCCAGTGCCAGTTTTCCGCCTTGCCAATAAGGGCGATGTTGCGTTAGGCGCGCGTGTCAGAGTAGCTCTTATTACTCCTTCGCTTGTGCTCCTCGAATGCGCTATAACAACCCTATTAAGTTGGGCTTCTTAACACGCCCACCTACTGTGAGTGAGGCACGGCGCCAAGGGCGATGTTGACCGGCTCATCTGGTGCGGTATCGCCTCTACTGGAAGACACTGAAACTACGTGCAGTGGTATCGTAGATCACTCGCCTGACTGACACTTTCAGTGGTGACCCATCTTTTTATTGGTGAAACGTTTTGAGGACAGTCCATTGTATGTTTATAGAGTAGTCGTACATGAATCCCGTGAGTAGTTTTTTTAGCTACAACATGTTAAAAAAATACGTTTTTAGCAATTTTGGGGGGCTCCTAATTATATTTTCCTAAATGATGCGATGCTTTAAAACTATCTTTCCGTCATCGTTTGAAGTGTATTTTCTTTTCGTTTGTTGACACACTGGGCACATGTGGAATAGTTTCATAATAAGAACGTATTTACGAACACGCTGCAACGCTTTTCAAGCGCATGTTAGGCGGGCGCCTTAACAGATAGTAAATCTGGCGCGTGAGACATCTTGTAGCGTAGTACGGAATGTATTTGTTTTCGTGTAACTATAACAAATGTTTCCAATATGTTTGCCTACGAAAAGAGTACATACTTCAACCAGTGTCCCTACGATTTTAGAAATGTCGTCCCCAAATTAAAAACATGATTTCCGAGCTCCTAAAAAAGGCTAAAAATTACTTTTCACGTTACTGTACCTGAGAAAATATCAACCATAATCGGAAAAATAAATCATATAAACCTACATTGGACTATACCTCATATTTTCACAAATAAAACAACAGGGTCATCGCTTAAGGGTGTTCAAGTGCGATAAAGTCATAATTTTATATTTATTTGAAATAGTGTTAGTTTCGCAGACGATACTTGTGAGTACAGTTTCCTCTTACAAAACAATCTTAGCTCTCACAGTTTTCTTGTAACGGTACGTCAAAGTCATAATTTGCTTGTTCTACTGCTATGCAAATAGTGTAAACCGATTGTCTTACGTAAGTGAAATAATTCACAGTGGAATAACATGCAACGCGCTACGTATTAAAACATTTTTAAAATAATCCGTGAAATATTTTGTATCGAAAAGAAAATGGCTGAATTTTCAACTTTCTTCCTGTACTTTTGTTATTTAAAATAAAAAATTAATATTATGTTATGTTTTTTTAAATATTTTATTGCATAGCTCATGGGATGTAATATAACAGTGAATTATTTTATTCAATTAGGTTAGCTGGTTTTCAGTATTTACATGGCAGCAAATCAAATAAATTTTGTCTTTGTCTTAACGTTATGAGAAAACTGTGAGAGCTAAAATTGTTTCATGAAAAGAAACTGTACTCACAAGTAACATCAGCAAAACTAACACTATTTCATAAAAATATAAAATTATGTTTCTATCGCACTAGAACAATTTTAAAGTCTCACTGAAAACTGTTTCTACGTAAACACTGCACGCTAGTTTAGTTCTCCGCGCCTAGAGGCGACGACGTGTTTGACGGACGTGTTATATTCGTCTTATAGCCTCGGACGTAAAAAACAAAAAGCTAGTGTCCACTAACTTTTAAGGTGTTAACATAAATCGGAGTAGAGTTTTTTAACATCCAATAAAAAGCCACGATACACTGAACTGCATGCAGACTTTTAGTGATAACAAGGTGATAGTGTAAACTTAATCAGCAGACTGTGCAAACCTACTTTACTTCAGAAGGTTACATAATGTAACCATCTTACATCACCAGGGTTACAAAGCACCGCCATAGAGCCAGTCAGGGCACAGTACTACCAACCTTGACAGAAATCCACGTGATCCACTCTCTAAGAAGGAATATGAGTATCTCCTCTGTTTACTGGTGAATTTCTACTGATTCAGGATGTGGCTGTTCCAACAAATTGAATCAGTGAAAATAAACTAGGCAAACAGTGTGTATTGACTGATACCTATGAAAAGGAATATTTCGCAATTTCGCAAGTTCATGTATACTCGTTCATTGTCTGTTATTCCAATGAGTAGTTGCTAATAGATCATAAAATGGTCGGGACAAGACTGAACACAGAGCAATAACTTCAGACATTATAATAAATGAACTTGCGAAATATTCATTTACCTTCTGATTCCAAATTAAAGTGCAGACATTCCTATTTAGAGTGCAAATTACAGCATACAAGCTGAGCATTTAATACAGCTCTCTGCTTGCAGCCACAAAGTTGAACTAAATAATCGCTCTTATAAAATTAAATAACTTCGCAACGATTTAACTTAAACAAAATATGATCTACGTCAAAAGTAGTATGATTATGCCGGTTCTGGGACATGGAGCCGGTGTGAGGAGCCCGGCCTAGTGAGGAGCCCCTCCGCCATGTTGTGACGTCACGTCCCCGGCCGCCATGTTGGATGACCTTGACCTTTAACCTTGACCCTGACCTTGACCTTGAGTGTCAAATTACCAAAATTTTCCAAAATTTCGAAAATTTCAAAAAAATTTCAAAAATTCAAAATTTTCCAAAAAATTTCAAAATTTCAAAAAATTTCGAATAAAATATTACCACCATCTTGATTCCGGACGCCATCTTGTTTCCGGCCGCCATCTTGGTGTTTCT